>VZTM01035583.1:11694-32153 GCA_013400555.1 Jacana jacana
TTGTTTGTTTGTTTTGTTGTTAAAAGTAAGGATGGAAGCAAAGAAATAAAACTAAATTTCTCTTTGCAGCTCCTCACAATTCAGTACCAACTGCACTTGACATTAACAAGCTGGTTTAACCTTTGTGCTGGATCACTAATCTTCAACTGGATCCAAAAAGTGTCCTTATTACATGAATAATGTAGTTTTACATTATACTTATCTCACATCCAAGGAATAACTAAAGATAACTGAGAGGAGAGTAAATAAAAGAGAAGAACAGCATTATTAGAAAACCATAATAAACGCCTTTTCACATAAGAATAACAAATTCAGAGAGTGTTAGGGACTAAAGACTGAGATTTAACCAGGCATTTTCTCTCTCTTTAATCTATCCTTCCTTTCTTCCCTACCTTCCTAAAGTCTGAATAGCGAAGTGAGACTAAATTAAGCATTCTCACTTAATTAAGCAAAGAGCAGTTCAAGTTAATTCATTTTGTAACACTATGGCTTCTATAGAAGCAAAGTAAAACATAATTTAATGATCCCCATTTCGACTATTTTCAACTGAAAAGTTACAAAGTAGATGAACTCACTTATGGTGACAGATATGGTGTTTGAAGAGGAGAATTCTATAAAAGCATCACCTACCACAAGTGACTATAACAGGGTCCTTTGGGTGTCTGGGCCACTTTCATATTTTGTATTCCATAACTAAAGTTACAATAAATAAAGACATGCTGCAGTTCCAAATTTGTGTCCTTGTCACCCTCCACCACTTTTTTAGGGCGATGACTTTGTTAGTCCAAAATAAAAACTGGAAGAAACACCCACGCTGGTGAAAAAACAGTTGGATTCAGCTGCTAAGCAAAAAAGGGTAAGAAAGACCATATGAATCAAGGCAGAACTAAGTTCTGGGTATATTTTAAGAGATGAAGCATAGAGGTAAAGGCATTGGAATATTAGTTGCTATTGACATTGACTACAGTGAATTCTGTTTCAAAATATACAGAATAGCTTCAAAATAAGAAAGTGCAACATATCCTTTCAATTGAGCCAGTTCACTTTACCATCTATTAAACTAATTAATCTTATTCTCCCACTATAAAAAGTAGAATATAAAGTCTTCCAATATAAAGATGAAATTCTCAAGTGGAAGAGCATATTAATACTCCAAAGTCACTCCAGGGCACGTTTTATGATGCCATTAAAGGATGACTTGGGCAGATGAAGGCAGTTGGCAGTACCTACAGAGTAGGTATTAACAGCCCCATAAACCACACCCTGCCTGCCTACTCAGGAATTACAGACAAAAAAAGTTATCATCAGATGACATCAATCCTCTACACACATTAATTCTGAGGGTGAAACTGAAAGAAAAAAAAATGCTAGGGAAATGGTGGGTGGTTTTTGTTTGGGATTTTGTTTCCATTTTTTAATTGATCAAATGGATTAAATGAAACCCAAACACTCCCACACCTCAAGTCACACGTGCCACTTTAACCTACAGCAATGCAACACAGTGCAGGCTTGCTTTAACAATTCCTGGCAATGTGCAGATCAGAAACAGGAGCAGGAGGAATAAGAAGAGTTGTGCTTTTAATTTAACATATTTTTTTTTAATTACACAAGGTAAACTGAAGACATTTTGTTTATATCTTTCTTTGTTTTTTTCTTCCATATTTTTATGGCAGCTTTCTCCCTCTCAACCCTTCACCCCACTATGCCCTCTCCTGCACAGACATCTTTTTGTTCAGTCCCAGGGACTGTCATCAGCTGGTAAGGTGAGGTTTCTTTTCACTACCCCTAACCAAAATATGTTCTTGTCCAAGTTGCTAAACCTCAGGCAAACAAACATCCATGGGACACAGACATCACATTCATTCAGCCGAAATCCCACTCTCAAGCAAGGCAAGAGAAACTAAGCATTAACATGCTGCCCGGGATTATTGCAGAATAGCCCTCCTACCTCATATAATCCACGTTATCAGTGGGTTTCCCCCTGCAACAATAGCATCCTGTAGAAAGATTGTCGGACATCTAAAAAAAAATAACAACTGCTAGTCATTGCCTTTTTGTTTAGGAATATAAAATGTGGGACTTTTAAAGTTTTTTTTTCTTCTCCATTTTCTGACTACCATTTTGCAGGTTTCTACTCAGTATATTCTCTGCTTAGACCCTGATGGCTGTGAAAAAGGGATTCAAAAATAGATCTGTATTTCCAGTATCTTTATAAGCCCTGTGCTAAAACAGTTTGTGCCATATGGCAGTCTTTCGGGTATTTCACTCTCCCCCTGCCTCAGTATTATACACTTTAATAATTGAACATAAGATCATAAAACAGTGCTTCACTGTGGTCCAGTCTTGCTACTGTAATACAATTGGATAGCATGCAATCACCTCCTGCTGCAGATGGAAAAGTGTATTTTTGTTGTTGTTGTTAAAGTTATTTGAGCCTCAGGTAGCACCAAGGAGTCCAAATGAATAGAAAGGCTAAGGAATGATTTAATCTGAGAGTAGATGCCTCCTATAAAGAAAGTTGCTTATAACAATTTCTGAAGACAGCATTTTGAGTGGGAACATAATGTTTGATGATCAGTACTCCCATATGCCGAAGCCCAGGATCTGGAGATTTAAGGTGGATGTACCTGTCAATTGATAAGATGCCACTTACTGCAATAACAAAAGCTTTCACACCATCTTAGCTCTAATTTAAAGAGGTGGTCCTGCAAATTTAGTGCTAGCTGAAATTTTTCCTCTTAATCTACCTTGAAAAAGTGAAGTTGGACAACCAGAGAAAGTTTTTGGAGTTTCAGACACTATTATTATTGGTTTGAAAAAATATCATATTGCTCATATTATTTCTGTTGGTTTGAGTTTTGGTGAATTCTTATCAAAGGAGTTAAGGTTGCCAAAACCAACTTGTCCCCTTTTTGTCCTCTGCTTTCTCACTACATAAAACACAGGGTCAAAAGTACAAGTGTTGACTGTCCAACAATGGTGTTTCTACAACTTACTGTTTTCAGCAGCAGCTGGCTTTATTGAAAGAAGAACATTTCCGTCCCATTTTACATTTGACTGTAGCTATCGATTGGAGAAGAAGAAATTGCAGGGCATGTTGTGCTGGAGGCTCGCGAGGAGCAGATGGAGAAGGAAGGACCCCAGCACTTTATCCATCCCTGTTTCTTCCACTACCACCACAGCCCCGTCAAACTGCTCTTTCCTAGCGTTACTTCCACTGAGAACAAGGCAATTTGTTCCCAATAACAAAGGCAGAAAGTGTGCAGCTGCCTGATCTGAAATAACTACTGTAGCAATGAGAAAAGGGGAGGCAAGGATTCCCAAACACTGGAAATAAATACGCTTTCAGCCAAGTGCTGTTGCATTTGAGTAAATCATCACTGGTTTTGTTCTGAAAACACTTCACCTCACTGCTGTTATTACCTGGATTTTCTTTTTTCTAGGTGTTACACAGGTTTTAAGAGACAAATCACATGATGTGTTTCTTTGTATGCAAGGCTGGATATTGCCTTTAAGACCACTGATGTGCCAGTGAAGCCCTTCAATCACAATATAGTTTATTAAAAACCAATCAAATCCATGTCTCCCAAATGAAGTTGTAATATTTCAACTACTCTTTGTGATTTCAGTGGTGATGGGACTGAGAAAGACAAAGGGGCAATGGAGGGGAAACAAAGTGAGACTAGCAAACAACAACACTTAGCAGGGATCATCCTAGAAATAACTGTGTTACCAAGCACTGTAACGTCTGGGAAACTTCACAGGAGCAAAAGCAAAGTGAGTGCATTAAACACATCAGAAACCTATTTACAGGTGTTGCAAATAAGCAGATACCAGGGTGAAACCAGCATGGCAGCAATAGCAGAGATGTCTCAGCAGCAGGTTTGCAGTCCTGGGCCCTGTCTCCACAGAGGAGGGAAACAGAGTACACAAGTTTTAGATTGTCGCCAGTTTCCATAGTGCTATTTTGTCCTAAGCCACAGTGCACAAGGTTCCTAGCTATAGGTGATAATCATCAACTCAGTCAGCTGGGGGGAGCAGGGGAAGATACCTGGTTGGGAAACACCTAGTTGTTCACTCAGACACGTCAAATGTAAGTATGGAAACTTAAATTTCAGATTTATATCATCTCTCTGTTACATTCATTAAAGAAATTTAGAAGTTATTTTACCCATCTACCCCAATGCCAAGGACAAAGACAAAACTAATTTTCACTTTGTTTCCATTAGCAAGCTTCTGTTTAAGGTAGCTGTGCAAAACATGGTTTTCAGCAAAAGCTAAAAAACTAAAAGAATTTTCAGTTTGTTATTAGTAAGTGTGCAAAATATAAGGAAACGCGACAGTCCAAGAAAGACTATGTGTAAAGACACACTAAGTAAGTGCAAAGATTTCACCCAGACAACTTCAAGTTTCTTAACTTCAAGTCTGCTCCCCATTAGAATTCAGAATAAACCGGAAAACTAAGTAGGAAAATATGTTAAATAGATGTGCAAATGCATGACAGGTGACTCCAATGTGGTGAATAAATATCATATCCTCAATTGCTACAGATTACCCATTCCATGCATATATGAAATATAAAATAAGAACAGTGAATAAAACAGAAAAAAAAAATCCTTTTGTAGAATGATTTGTCTTTTTATAAAGTAACCATTAACAATCCTAGCAGGAAGGATGATACACCTGTGGCCCTCAAAGAGCAGAGAAGTCCCACCTGTCCAGGTCCAGCTCTGACTAGAATGTGGTACTGCTGTATGTTGTCTCAAATGGCAGCCATTCAGTGAAATCCCAGAGTTGTTCAGAGGGATCCACAGAGCAGATCCCTCTTCCAGGTAAGGTCAGAGAAGGCTCCTCAGGGCCATGCCCAGTCACATCTTGTCTTGAAGGTCTCCAAGGATGGAGAGCCCAGAGTTTTGGTGGGTAACATGTGTGCAGGTCACAAGAAGGAACAAGAGATGGGGGGAAAGAGGGGAAAAAAAGGGAGGAAAAAAAAAAAGAGTAGAAAGAGAATTAAATATAATCCAAGTAATTTCTAAAGACTAAGAAATGGTTTGCTTTATGCAGTTGTAACCTGGTGACTTCTGGTGCTCAGGCTTCAGACAGGCTTAGCCTCTGACAAAAGATGAACCACCTCTATACAGACTGATGTACAGTTTTCCTTGCTTCTGTATACCTTTTTTTTTCCCCCTATAAAGTTTGCAGTTATTTTTCCCTTAACTTGCTTGTTACAGTACATTTTGTGGCTGAAACAACCTGGCATTTTGTTTCCTTGCCAATTTTTGAAGTCAAGACAGGGGAACCACCTTGATACTGTTCAGCTCTTTGCACTAAGGCTAACAGGGTGATCCTTCACTGTGGTTAATGAGCTGTTCAGGAAGCTCTAAACTTGTGTAAGAAGCAGGTACTGCAGGAAGCATCACCCAGAGCCTAAAAAGAGCAAAGTAGGTTCTCTAGCATTGAAGCATCCCAAGAGAAGCCTTACACCATAATGTCTTACTAATCTTCTCTCTATGTGAAATCAGCAAGACAACGTGAAGACAAGGTGGGAACTACAAAAAAGATGATTTGAAGGCAGCGACAATGCAAGCGAGTGTAGCTAAGATAAACACATGAAAAACAAATCAATAAGGGAAATGAAGTAAAACTAAAGAGAACACAGAGAAGGTACTTGTTATTGTACTTCAGTCCACAGTCGCTCAGCATCTCCAGCACACACAGTCCAAGCAACAAACCGAAACGTGCCCTAGTTAGGTCTTAACTAGTACCAAACATTAAAACATACCTGCTCAGGAAATAGAAATACACAAGTTCATCATATCTCGTCTTTTTTGACCTGCACTGTCTAAAAATTAAATTCAATGTCTTGGTTTCCACCATCAGGGTATATGATGGATACAGTTCCCAGTACAAAATTACCAAAAGCAGCCAAGTGAAAACTGTGATATAGGCTAGACATACTCCAGCACTATGATTTTCTCCACAACAAAGCCAAGGCTTATCCTTTGGCAGAAACATAAGTTTGAGAAGACTGGGGGCCAAATCCATGGGAGAAACTCCCTCAGCAAACGGGAAGACCATTCTCCACAAAGACTTATCTTTGGCTATATTTTTTCTAACAAATACAAGCAAGGATGCTAAAGTCTAAACCAAGATACTCCGCTGCACACACTTTCTCTCTGGGAAAAGAATATGAGAGTAAACAGTGACAGATGTTAGACACACTTGCAAAGTCCTCAGATACTGTGGTGATGAACGACTATAACAACCTCTTTAGGACAGGACAAACGGTTTATTGTCTGAAGCATGATACCATTCCCCATCGATAATGCCTGAGTGCTGCAGTATCATAACAGTGAAGTCACAACAGGGATACTGTCTAAAAATTTTTTTTGAGAAAAGATTATTCATCATACCATCAAGGGCTTTATTTCACATAGTTTATAAAATATATTATTGTGCTAACATACCCAATTGTCAAGCTACTGTTTTGGCAAGCTAACATATGAGTGGGTGCCAAACAGCAGGGAATACAAAATGGAGCAGAAAAACAGTTGGGATTTGATGGTATTCTGCCTCCCATGAAAAGTGTTCTTCCATGAAAATATAAAATATATGTATGTGCATACATTGTAACTAAGACACTGAGAGGCATTCATAAACCTATTTTTAATATTGTCTCTTATTTTTCTGGAGTTACTATTGGAAAAAAAAAATAGGCTAGCAGGATTTGTTTTGCAATGTTGCTTCATATTGAGCCAGATTTAGGGAACAAGGACCCAAAAAACTTCTTAGAAATGAGGACTTCTGATTCTCTGAGAGCTTCATTTAAGACTGTTAACTTATATATTTTTGTTGCTTTACTATTTCTGTTTACATATATATGCATACTTGTTGGTTTACGTTTTTTCTTGCAGATACAGAATTTAGTGGCAGAGGTAAAATCTTTGCCTTTTTCAGAAGTCAAGCCATCTGGATAGTCATGTGCTAAGGCAGAGAGTATTATTGTGAAAGAAGTTGTCTGTGCTTCTTAAAACATCTTACTGGAAATACCAAGTTTCTGGTCCTGCTATGTTTTAGGGTCCATTCATTTTTATTCCACCTTACTAACCTGCCAAGCCCCTCTCTAGATCTTTCTATTCTCATTCCCTTTGGTTCTTTCCATCATTCCCATTACTCCACACTGGTAAACAGAAAATCTCAAATCACCCAAAGTCCAATTGTCTCAACCTGATTCACATGCAGAAGCCTAAAGACTTCTCCCCTTTACCTGGGAGGAGACACCTTCTACACATTTGTCACTAGGAAGGGCACTTGAGCCCCAATGCCCACCAAAGGACCCCTGGTGCAATTTGGAAGAGCATCAGCTGGCATTGGCCAGAACTGCACCAATGATCATGTTAATGTTTAGTTAGTGTGGCTGGTCCAAGCCACAAAAAAAATCCAAGGATAGGATGTTCTCCATCCTATCCATTAAGATGGATTTTGACCCCAAGGCCCGAGACCCCCAGTCCAAACTCAACTGACAGCCTCAAGTCCCACGCCAATTTTGCAGGCATTTAGTAAAGTAACTGGCATGCATGGCAGTTGCTGTTCATATATACATATGTGAGTATGTGCTTATATATAGACATAATGTATCAGGAGCAGAAAGATTTTGGAGAAAGCAGATGTAACTGCCATCAATCACATCTGGGCTATGTAAATCTCTAGTAGCATGAAAATTGAGAGAGAGAAGAGAGCAAGCAAAGATGGACACTCCCAGTCCCTACCTCTCCCAGAGATAATGGCACTCAACAAGACGTTTTCAGATACAATTGTTTCAGAAAAACACACATGTTAAACATGGATTGTAAGGCATGAAGACTGCTCAAAGTCTTCTCCATGTGCTGCATCTGTGCAGCATGGGGGGGAGGATAGAGGCAGGGAGCAGCCTTCTGCCTTCTGTCCCATGCAGGCACAGTTCTTGTCCCCCAGTGCAAGCTCCACTACAGTAGAGCAGCTGCAAAGCCCTGCCCTGAACCAAATACTCCGGCAGCCCCTGACTTCTGGTGCTGTGTCAGAGGTACCTCAGCCAGGGAAAGAGCTCCCATCTATTCCAGCATTCTGTTTCCACAAAACACAGAATGAACCCATTTTCAAAATGCGTTCATTTGAAATGCACTACTTGCAAAACAGCCTCACTTTTATTATTATATAGCCACTGACACAAACATTTGTTTATACTAAAAAAAAAAAAAAGTCTTTCCCCTGATTTTATTCACCTTGAGTCTAATCATTTTCCCCTATCTTCCTACCCATGTCTCTGCTAAAACATACTGACTTAGCAAGCAGGAATACATATGCTTCGTATCTCTAACCTTTCCGGTTTTATGTTTTCAGAGATATTTATTCCAGTACTAGAGAGGAACTATATTAGCATTTTGATTGCATTCTTTGCAGCATTTTACAAACATATAAGCAAGCATCCATGTCCATATTTCTACCAAAAATACAACTTTTGCATACAGAATTGCTGCTATTAGCTAGTTTACAGTATACTTTTATTATAGAGAGGGTAAAGAAATATAGTTGTCAAATATTGGGTTTCAATGATGAAGTTCAGCATCGTTTGGACTGGGTCAGTTAAGGCTGATTTCCCTGTCTTCTCCCAACACCTGCAATATGAGTGGCTTTCATTAATTAGTTATTTGCTCATGTACAAAGAAGTCTTAGCTCTGTAAAACCGCCTCATATATTTTATATATAGCTGGTAGTCGGTGTTCATCAGCTTCTATTTGTGAGGTTCTAGTGCCAGCGATGCTGTAAAGCTGATCACATCTCCAGTTTCTTTGGGCTCTTTTATAAAGTTGAAGTGGAGGGGTTTACTAATTCAGTCCTTCCACTTGCTCTTTACATTCATGCCAGGCTTGCTCAAGTAGGATCTGTAAAAGGCTTGAAATGGATGTACGTTCATCACTTCAGTAATACACTTAGAATCTCTTATTTTAAAGTAAAATTATAGCTACATTACTAGCAGCTTTATTTTTGAATGAGCTAACAAATTCCTGAAAACAGAAAAGCAACCTTCCTGCAATCCAGCTAACAGCAAAATGAACATACTCTGTTATAAAATATTTGACTTCTATTTATAAATCGTGTAAAGAATCGGAGCCAATCGGAGTAGAGAACTGATTTGTCCAGAAGGATCTCTTATTTTTAATGAGCATATCAAGCATGCTATGAGAAATAAACAATCGTACCAAATGTTCCACTGGCAGACTATTTGAATATATCTTATCATTCAGTTACTACAGAACAATCTGGTTTGATCTCCTACAACCAAACTCTTACAGCATCTCAGGAACTGACTCGCTCTCCTAGAAAGTAATTCCCAGTCCTGAATAAGCACCTCTGAGCTATGTCTAGTGGAAGGGTTGAGTTAAGCACAGCTTCAATTGCAAGCGTAAAAGGAAATCCCCAGAAAAGCTTCTAAGCTGGCGGTTAGACCCTCCAGGCAGAGGAGAGCATTACGCGCCCACTCCAGCACCTGGATGAGCACTCTTGCCACTGGAGTATTATACAAAAGAAAAATCACTACTCAAGCCAGCTCCTTTTTACCAGAAAGTAAGAGCTGCCACCGTACATTGAGATTGGGTTTGATCTCACCGGCATGCCACGGGTGCGCTCCCAGAGCCCCTTCCAGACCCAGCAATCCTTAAGAGGCTTAGATAGAAACACATCTTTGGGGGAAGATTAGAACTCAAGCAGACACAATGCCTGGAGAGACTTTAAAAGGAAGAGGGCTGTTCCAGGAGTATCAGAGCCTGCAGGCTCAGGTAGCCCATAAGCAATGGGTTTCGGGATTACACTGTCTTGCCTTATGCACCTTCTTTTTCCCCAAGCCCTTTCTTTTTTCCCCTGGAGTAATTTTCATAGACAACTTACTCTACTTGTGTATTTAAAATGAACAATGCACTTCTAACATAGCGGCAATGACAACGTTGCTTTCATCAACAACAACAAAAAATTATTTCCATGGTGCAAGTTTGGCAGCTGACTACAATCCTTTTACTAATACTGTATTAGAGGACAATAACAAAAAATAATAATAATTTTAAAAAATTCTTCCTGGTGGCACCAGCATGTAAAAATAAAGCTTGTAAGAGAGTACTTTTTCACCCTCCAAATCCTTACCACCACATATAAAACAACTGATATGTTTGTTATAGTTACTACACGTATTAAAAGCAGTAATATACTTGGACTTGTACAAACAATACATTTGCACTGGATGCCTTTTTGGTTTTTTATAAATCAATACTCATCAGCCTCTTACTGCACAAAAAGATTTGCTCTTTTCATAGACTTATTTAGTTAAGAAACAATAATCGGGCATAGCACCCCAAAATAATTGTCAACATACAAAACTGCATTCTAGTAGTCCTTAACTGTTTTAAGACAAGTTTAGAGTTGCACTTCACTGTGGCAAGTGTACAAATCTGCTACAGCCACAACAAATAAAATGTCCTGTAAGAGTAGAGGGATTAGACTGGAGGGCTTCATGCCATCGTGCAGCTTGGCTGACTTGTAAAGATCCCTCCTTACTGGTACTGCGAGGAGAGCCAACTCTTTAGGAACAAAACCTTCCTTGGCACCAGCATAGCTACTATAGGCACCACAGTTCTGAGAACAGCAGCTCTTACAACCTGGGGACCATGAGATGCTCAAGCAAGAGTAGTTCCTGAGCTTCATTAACTTAAATCAGAATTAGGGGAAAAACAAAAAAGAAGCTAGGACGAATGCATTGGGGAGGACTTAAAGAACAAGATTTGTTAGAAAAGCTTTCCTACTTCACCAAATAAAAGGTCCCCTCTGAAAAAATGCTGGGAAGTACAACTCCTAAGAGGTGAGGATGCAAAAAGGCCACAGCAAGCCATCTGAATACAGGACGGGAAGAAAACTCCAGTTTAATCTTGGGTTCAGATCGGTCACATTCTTGACATACAAATACTTTGTATCCAGAAATATTTTTTATAAATGCTTTTATTTAGCTTTTAACTTGGTCTGGTTAAAAGTTATTTCAAAGCAAGAGGTTGACATAAATGTGTCTTCACTCAGTGCCGTGAAAATCTGAAAGAAAATAAGTATCACGCTCAGCTCTTTCAACGCTACCCACAGCGATGCAACACCTTCACCAGTGTCCATCTCCTAGCACACCACTCCAAAGTGGTTGCTCCCAAGCATAACAGGGAACATTTCCATTAAACAAAAGACAATGCCTCTGTTCCCAAGAACAGTAATAGGAAAAATCTTTGGCAGGTGCAGGAGAAGATCACACGCCTGAACACCAGGCGTGCTAAGAAAGGTAGTTTTGTATTTTCCTTTTTACTTTAACCAACCAAATTTAACATTCTTTAGAACTTCGGTTTTCAAAATGCCAGCTTCTTTTTTCTCCTCCTCTATAGGAAACGGTTGTTCAGCATTTTACAGTACCTTCTTCTCAGCTCTGTGCACTGTTGAATCATACTAAACATGACACCTTTGAAAGCTGTTTGACTTCACATGGCTCCTGTTGAATCGTTTGCTTTCATGGTGACCCAAACCCCGCGCTTTTGGACTGAGTTTCTAGCCGTTTGCACACTCTCAGGTACTAAATTGCACATTATTGCTTTTGGCTAACAAATGGAACAGCAATGGCAACACAGGCACCTCCATCCCCAAGTCATCTGTCACACTGCATACTACCCTCACTCTTTTTGGTATTAAGTTATGAGAGTGAGGGAACTCTATAAATACAGTCTGACAGGTGAAGGCATGAGGGGGGAGTCCACCCAATTTGTATTGACAGTTTCTCTTCATTTCCTCTTTTGTCAGCAAATTTTATAATATGTAATCTTGCAGCAGCTAGAGAACTTTTATTGATGAAGGCTAGATCTCCAATCAATTTGACCTAAATTGGTATTTTCAATTTACTAACTTGGCTATTGAGAATTTCTAAGCCAATCACACCGCAGAAGTTAACAACTGGATCTGTGACAGGCAGAAAAAATAGATCACAGGCCTCAAAAGGGAGGCTTCCATGGTGCTGAGAAAAACCTCAATGGCCCTTGGGGAAAAACCCAAGTAATTGTACACTTGAGATTCCAAAAGCTTAGATGAAATCAAATCTCATCTTTCCCATTCTCATGCTCTTTTTTTGCATCTCGTTCTATAGCTGATATACTTAGCACCTGTTAAACGTTTATCACAATTGAGAAAGAAATTCTATTTGTATCTTTGACCTATCTTTTGTAACTCAATTCTTAGTAACAAAGAAAGTAAAAAAATTATCAAGGTAGAGGATAAGAATAATCACGAACACATATGGCTTTCCGGAGGAAAAAGCCAAAAGAAGAAACAACCAACATCTTTGCTTGATTTACATGGTAAACAATGTATCTATTACATATACATGATGTTCTTTCACAAGTTGGAATAAGAGATTTTATTTGAAAACACCTTGAAGCAAAACAAATAGTTGCTCTCTCTGAGAACACGGAGACCGTAAGTAAAAACCAAGTCTCCTGTATGTAACAGAAGAAAACATGACTGACATCTCACCAGATTGGAGCAATATATAGACAGAAAAAAAAATAAAAAATCTTCCTCTGAAGATCAACCAGAGGCTATTACACTAAATACATCTACGTTTTTAAAAATAGTATTTTTTATTCTGATAGTTGATATTAAAAAGGAAAAGAAATTCACATAAGAGGAGCCAGTGCTACTGACTTAGTCTTGTAAACCCCCCTGTTACAAAGCCATAAACACGTTTGTTCTCTGCTCTTTCCATCTGGCCACATTGATCTTTTTTTCCTCCCAGTAGTAAAGGAAGAGAGGAAAATACCCTTTATCACCCTATAGACTGGTGGTTATTGGTACTCCTCTAGCAGATGCACATTTAAAACTTCTCAAGTTTGAAGCTAGGTCTCCCCTTCCAGTCAGAATCTTTTAGCTCCTGTGCTGTTTTAAGTCACTTAGGTCCCTACCACCACTCCACAGATTTGTAAGAAAGCAGGTTACCACTCTGAACAGTCATCAGCACGGGTCTTTGGGGGAGGCAGACCCAGGTGTTTATCCTGCCTGTCTCTAAATTCCATCTGGAAGTACATAAACGCACATGCAAAACTGGAGATCTGTATTGCAATTATGAATTTAGGTACCTAGAACTCAGAAGAGCTGGAGAGGAACTCTTTGTCAGAGAGTGTAGTGACAGGACAAGGGGTAATGGGTTTAAATTAGAGAAGGGGAGATTTAGGTTGGATATTAGAAAGAAAATCTTTATGGTGAGAGTGGTGAGGCAATGGAACAGGTTGCCCAGGGAAGCTGCAGATGCTCCATCCCTACGAGTGTTCAAGGCCAGGCTGGATGGGGCTTTGAGCAACCTGATCTAGCAGAAGGGTTGGAACTTGATGATCTTTAAGGTCCCTTCCGACTCAAACCATTCTATGATTCTATGATCTTAGCTGTGGCTTTGGGGGGGGAGCATTTCTGGTCGATTGGTTAAAGTGTATTTCAGGGAGCGCAATTTTAAGTGGGAGGCTGAGGTTTTTTGTGTGTTATCATCATGATGCCTATTCTTTTCTCATCTGGAAATTGACTTGTATTTGTTTTGTTTCACAGACTATTCCAGCTCATTTGGTAGCACTTCCTGAAGCTGAAATCTCAACACCTTTTCTGGGACTTCATCTGTTTTGGAATACAGGAATACCCAGCAGCGCAGACCCCCAGGCAACCTACACCAGGCTGCTTATTTGAATTATCTAAACATCTCCCATAGTGAGAGCAGGCCATAGCCATGCTGACAGCAAACATTTCTGTAACACGTAAGACTGAGTTAAGGGGTTTAGATATACAGTGAAGAATATCATTATGCTATGCAAAGCTACATTCACTTCTCTAAATAGAATCGATGACAGTACTTAGATCACCAGATATCTACAGTTAGATACATAGATACACACACACCCCAACATACATATTTACCAATTATTCTAAAAGAAATAATAGCAACAAAGAAATATTTGCACTGATAATTTCAGTAAAAAGTTTAGAAAGCAACAAAGCAATTATTCAGGAAAGTTTACCAGTGAAACAATCCCTCCCCTTCACTCCAAGCCTGACAGCTCTGGGTATGCAGCTGTTGCAGCGCAGAGGGCAGGCTGGACACACAGCACCCTCCACAATTACTTTGCCAATGGCTGAAATACATGCAACAGTCTGAAGTCAGAGCCTGAAGCACAGCCATTAACTAAAACCTCAGAGTTTTAATCTATGAGTTTTAATCCCTGCTCCATACCTCTCGATAATAGGGAAGAAGTATCTCTCACCTCACCCTTCTTTCTCTCAAGCATGCCCATGCTACTTGGGAGAGAAAGATTTGCTTTCCATAATCCCATTGCATCTTTGATAGTCTCCCTTAAAATTTACTAATTATTATATATTGCAAAATCGTATGTTGTGAAAAACATCTATTAATTATATTCGCAGCACATCAGAAAACTTGGTGAAAGTCACACCTACATTCAGCATGGCATATTTCAAACAAATGAAGAGGGCCCAGCTTCACAAACATTTAATGAAGGTTTTCTGACAGCTTGGTGGAAGACTTCCAAACCGGCTCTCGTGCCGAGTGCTTTCAACTCACGCTCAAGTCAGGAGGACTTAAAGGCTCCTCATAATAATGCCAACACCAGAAAGTTTGTAATCATTTCATTAGCGGGGATAATTACCATACGGATGCGGAGTTTAGTATCTCCCTGCATAGCGGTTTTTTTTGATATAAACTTTGCTGTCAACTTTTCTTCTCACTGAATAACTTCACTGTTAAGCAGATGGCCTTTGCTAGAGTATTAGGAAAGATCTGGACCTAAATATCATTTCAGCAAGGCCACAAAACTTTGTTAACAGTCACTTTCTAAAATATTAAATTTGATAAATTTTCTATGACCTAAAGGAAATTCAGACTGATCTTATCATAGTAAAATTTGTATCACATATACTATGCTTAATAAATGATGTACAAGCAAAAAAGTCAACAGCAACAATGTCCCATAACAAAATCCTTCATCATACACATTTGAAAACAGAGCTAAGTTATCAAATGAATGTAATTTAAAACCGGAACTGAGAAGACTGATGAAATGTTGAATTATTTTTTATACACTAGCATAGAGCACCTTCTTTCTTCAAAATGGCAACCTGCAAAAGTTTCATGATTCCACTTAGAGAACAGAACAACAAATTCCACAAGTTCTTTGCATTTGCAAGGATAATAATCAGTTATCAGCAAGTTCGAAACACAATCTCTTAACCTGAGTGATAAACAGTAACTTTGAGTCAATCAGAAAGAATCAAAGAAGAAAGACTGTAAGTTTATATTTCATATGTAAGACATCCTTTTCCTTACCCACTAACGCTTGAAATTTTTGCAAAATCCACATCTGAGACTTAAATCTGTGCTAGAATTCATCTGTAACTTTTTTAATATAGTTTATCTATTTGCTTTTAATGAGATCACATTTAGGTAACTGATTAAGAAACAGGAGGAAGAGATCTTAGGTACTTTTAATCACGCTACAGTATTAAAAGGTCTCGAGGCAGATCCTTGCAGCAGTATTTGGAGATAAACAAGCAGGAAGGTGATTCAAAGAGCTTAAGGAGAGTTGCCATGGGGAGGTGATGCAAAAACATCCTCACCCTCATAAACCAGTGATTAGCCAATCAAAAAAAAGATTTAATGATTCAGGTAAAAATACTACTACTTTGCAATTACATCGAATCTTTGATCAAAGTCCCAGGTAGGTAAATGATCACATAACTTCAGGTTTATTAGATAGTGAAATTGTTTCTGGGAATCCTTAGTGCTACAAACCAAACCAAAGATTGTTTCTAACATTAAGCACCATATGTCCCGATACCTTCAATGCTTTACAAGCGTTCAACATGCTCAAAAACTTGGTCACACATTGAACCCCCCAAATAACTCAAACTGCAAATACTTAAGTAACCTATGCCTGAATTTGTCCAGTTACTTACATTTCCAAGAGTTCACAGGGAAGCAGAGCTATTTATCAATGGGTTTATGTGAAAGATTGACGTTTCTTGACATTTGGGGTATTTTTATTTTTTTTTTATCCCATCCAGAGTAACGAAATCCAGAAAAGAGATGAACAAAAAGTTGTTGGTTTTCTTTTTTAAACTTACTAAAATGTTTCACTAGGATGTGTGAGAGAAAAAAGAACACAGAAAAAAAACTCATAAGCATTTGCTTTCTTTTCCAAATATTTTTTTATGAATAAACTGTAACATATATGCTAGGTACCTAAAGAGCTGCAAATCAAAATGCTTCTCACTTATCTTTCTGATTTTTCTTACACCTACTTGGATAATTATGAACGTTGTGACTGGCCAACACACAGAAGAAACATCTCAGGCAAATTCTTGAAGCCAGCGTTAAATTTTAATTGACTTTGTTGGTGCCAGAATTTTCCAGAGTTTCAAACAGCATATCCAAAAAGAAGTTAAGCACAGAGGGGTGCACCTCCTCAGAATAAAATGCAAGCTGAATACTCTTTTTTTTTTTTCCCCCCAAGCTGCAGACTGAGACAGACAGTAGTACTTGCAAAATCACATAGCTATTCCAACATAAAATCAGGTAATTAAATATCTCTTTTTGATAGCTCATTTGTGAAAGTCAATACATTTTAAACTGCTAAATATTTTTGTTTGCCTCACTGGATGTAGATTTAAGTTATCATGCAGCTTTAGGGAAAAAAAAAAAGAAGGTTTATTCAATGCATTCCATTTCCCCAAGTTTGAAGAGTGTAGGATAACATCACAACATCTGTCATAAAGCAGCAAATCCCAGTGGAAGACTTTATAGGAGGGGAAGGGGATCTCTTGTTGTAAGACAAAACTGATGTCACTCATTGACCCTGATGCTCATACTCATATAATGCTGAACACTAGGAGGCATGTCCCCATCTGCCCTGGATGGAAAAAGCCAGATGCTCATACCCAAGCAGCCCACCCAGGTCCATCCCTTGGATACTGAGGAACCGAAGTGTAACAATGCCGAGCCCTGCCTGCTGCCAATAACTGCAGGTCTGGGAGACCCTTCTCTGTCCTCCTGGGATGACTCTCCTTCCCAAAAGCTGTCAGAATTTCCTTGCCATCTCCCTCCTGGGTGTCCAGAAAAGCAGCACATGTGGTGCTTGGGACTTACAGACTAGCTGACACAGGTGCTGATAGCTCCCAAAAGCTCTTTTCCAGCATCTGTTCCTCCTGAGGCTTTCACACCCACTCAGACCTGTCATCCCTGTCCTAGTGCTCCTATTAGCACACTCTCAAAAGAAGGGCTTGAAATATAATCTAATGTAAACTGAACAGTAGGCATTTATACCCATTTTACCCATCTCTGTTATCCAACTAATGCTTGCTATCATCTGGAAACAACTAAGTTTATAGATAAATAGCTTTGATCTAATGGGTACATCTGTTCCCATTTTACTTGCAAGCTCAAATGTACACATTGAAAAGTGTATTTAAATATCGCACTCCAGCTCTCCTTTTCCTTCTGGAAGCATACAAATCCTCCATTAGTCCTTTTGTTTGTGTACAACATTTCAACTACTGCTGCTTTTTTCCACATACTGTGACATATACACACACCTAAAGGACTAACAGTGTCTTAGTTTAATAGTCTTCTGATCCAACTTTGTTTAGAATACATACAGATAAGCTTTTGTTTCCTTCCAGAGAGAGTTTACAGTTAATGAAAAAACAATATCATTTCATAGAAAGCAAAAGAATTTACCTTTATTGCTTTCAGAACACACTGTATAGCCAGCAGGGATAGATATACACATACATGGAGACCTATGCTGTGGAGTGCTCCCAAGCCCCTGCACATGTCCTGGCCATTTCAGCAATAGGCGCAAAAACCTATCCTGGACATGCACCAGCTCTCCTTTTCTGGAAGGGCAATCATATGGGAATGATGGAAAGGAATCACAAAACGCTTAAGTAAGGTCCTTGCTCAAAATGATCAATCTATGACGACATAGACTGCTCTGTGGCATGCATCTACCCTGACATGTTGGGGACTTGGACTCTCCAAGACAACATTCATCACATTGCAGTGCTTCACAACTGCAGCACTCAGCATACAACTGATCCGGCAAAAGATGACAAACAGATGCTCAGTTCAACTCAGTCAAGCTTCTGCATAGGTGTCCCCCTGATTATTTTTGTTTCTGTATTAAGTATCACTTTATCAAACTATAAACCTTAGAAAAAAATATTTTTATTTCATACTATAATCTCCTTGGTATCTCCGGGTTTCAGTAATGCCTAAGAAAACCCAACAGACAGAGGAATGACATGTTCCTAAAAAGGATCATTTATGGTTTTTTAAGTGGTTTATATTGTCCATTAACATTACCCTAACTGCTCCATGCTCATCCAAAACACCTGAAATCATAGTCTTAACAGCTATTCAAGTCCTTCTCAGGCATAGGAAGGCCAGATTGAAGATGCCTGTATTTCTACAAGCATTTGACTATGTAACATCTAACTACAAGAACAAAATGCTGGGAAATAATTTATTTCTTCCTATCTAATGTACCCTTATCACAGAAATTCTCAGATTTTACTTCCCTTGAAGAAGCATATATATCTTTACATACTTTTTATCTGCTCACCATTCCAGCATCAATGGTAATTAGCTGCACCACTCACCTTCTCCTGCTCCTCATTGTATTTACAGCACCAAAAGAAAATTAGGAAGACCAGCAGCATCCGCACGTTTACAAAATGAATGTGCACTCTGCTATACAGAGCATGTTTCAGCTGTGTAACTTTACTGTTCTACTGTCTGCTCTCAGATGTTGACAGCTTTATTTAATTCTAACCATTTATATTTACAAAGAGATCAGAAGAATAATATCTTCCAGGGGAGCAGGCATTCCACAGTCAGGTACCCGAGGGTTGGTTGGGTTTTTCCCCCCCCGCCACTTGTGATCAAATTATACAGTCCAAAATTTCTTAAAAAGTTAGAAGACTGTCTTTGTTTGGAGGCTGTTTGTTCTTTTCTGCTTTGGTAAAATTGTCAGCTTAAAAGTAGGGTAGCAATGCCCAGAGGATTGCTTCTCAGGGGATACCAGACTTGCAGTGTTGCCCTACGGAAGTTGGTCAGAACAGTCAGCTTGGGCAAAAAGCATCTTTTAAACAGAGAGGTAGGAATTTTGGGAAGGAAGCACCTTTGTTTTCTAAATTAATTCAAAGTTAGTAACTTTTACTGAACCATTAATTTAGTGAGCAAGTGTGGCTTTTTCACCTGTCCAACAATGATGGTAAAGAGATCTGCGTTGAAATCTCTAGGTGACTTTTCCATAACTCTATCGAACAGTGGGTTGGAAACACAGATGCAGTGCGGTTTATACACATTTACAGCAAATTCCAAATGAATATTTATCCAAAGGACCTTGCAGCTCTCCACTTAAGGGGCTCCATGAGCTTCCAGAGTAGGTTCCTCCTGTTCAAAAATGCACTGAATACTCTATTTGCCTCTTACTGTGCTTTCAGTCTTCTTTTCTGCCAAGGATAGTTTCTCTCTGTAATTTTTCCATCAGCTAATTTGAAAGCTTCTTTACATAGCATTCCCTTTACAATATCCTCTTGAAAAGCTGTACCTATAAAATTCCTCGAAGGACAGTTTTTTGTTCAGTTGTTTGGGTTGGGGTTTTGTTGGGTTTTCTCTACTGCTTACAGTCCACCATTTTCCAAGATTTACAAAACCTCACTGTTCTGTTTAGCCCAAATTTCCTTCCAGCTTCCCCTTCTTAAACATTTTTCTTTTCAGGTAAGACAGAAGATCTACAGATCTCCATTACCAATTTATTCCCATTTCCGAAGCAATGGGCATCTTGGATATCTTTTAAGTACTCCGTGGATTGTGTTAGCTGCTCTACTGCTTGTGGAAAACAGAGATAATTAAACTAACACTTTAAAGTTAAAAGATCTCCTTTAACATTAAAGTTAAAAGATAATGTCCGGTTGTAGTTGGAAGCCCCTGTGTTTGCCTCTAAAATGCATCTTGAGAAGCATTTGTACCTAGTTCCCAGATATTTTCCATGATGCATGATTCCATGACCTAATTTACTAACAGGATTTTGGAAGCAACAGCTGACAAAAATAACATGGCTAAAGCAATTTGTATCATTTGTCCTCATTCATATTTTCTGCTTTGTTAGGGATGGTATCAATCTGTTATGGCTTGACTCAAAAGACAGGTAAGTACTGAATTCCACAGTACATCACACCCTTCTGAATAAGACAGAGCAACACAGTAATACAAGTGCGCAGGATGCCTCAGTGCAATAACAGTTTCGGGGGGGGGGGGGGGAGGGGGGAAGCGGTAAGTGTTCTTTTCTGACAAT
>VZTM01035583.1:32162-62849 GCA_013400555.1 Jacana jacana
TAAGTGTTCTTTTCTGAAAATACTTTGGTAATTTTGCTTCCTGGTACATGGGTCTTATTATGATCTTTTCTGTTAGAATATTTTTTGTTCTTTTTTAAAAGCACATTGTCTTGTTCCTGGAGAGTTAATAAAATATTGCAGGATGTGCCATATGCTTGCAATCACTGAATATACAACTAAGGAAATTTAAATACTGTGCAATGTCTGGTACCCTATAAATTTCCCTTCTCTGCCCCAAGCATTACACAGCTTCATCAAAGAGTTCAAGTTACAGAGCTCTTTGAAAGGTACGTATAATTCATATGATTCTGATTACCCTGACAATATCAAGAAACAGCTTTGGAAAGTCTGCAATTGCTTAAAGAAATGTCAACAGTTTTGCCTCATGAGAAGACATTGTTTAGGATGGAGCACTGAGAAATAAAAAAGACACTTAAGGAACCCTATAGAGTATACAATAAACTTGCTGGACTAAACCAAGGTTTGAGTCTGGCCAGATCTACCTCACTTATGCACCACTGAAAAAACAAAGCCTAAGCTTTGTCACAAATACCAGATTTCTTAGTCCCCTTTACTTCCCTCATATACAGACACTAACACAAATTAAGTAAACAAAACTGAGCCCAATGTCATATAAATGGCAAAAGAGAATCTTGTAGTTCCTAACAGGGAAATATTTGTAGAAATAGAATGGAGGAGAAAGAGCTCACATCGGTAACAGTGCATTTTCAAAGTTGTTTTTTTCAGCCTGACAACAGAAAGATTATTAAATGTTTTACCCAATAAATGGTCATTCTTCACAAGCAATCCTTGCCTTCTGCAAATACACAAGTACAGGGTTGTGAGTGTTTGCATGCATATTCAACTACACATAGTTGAAAATACTTTGATATTTGCCAGTTTAGTTTTTGATTGTCACTGGTAATTTAGAGCATTAATAGTTTTTATATAACTTCATGAACAGTCACTCTACCAAATCAGGTCTGTCTCCTTTATTCACAAGTCATTTTAGTGACTTTCCAGTAAATATGTTACTGCTCAAAAACAAACAAGCAACAGGGAACCAGGAGTGGATCACAATAGGAAGAAATAGGTGTGCCAATGACAGACACATTTTGAAGGACAGGTTGTCTCACCGCCTTCCACTTTTGATGTTCAACCAACCCTACTCTTCCCAATTATGCAGTGCCAACTGTCAACTGTTTGTAACCTGAGCTGCTAATGACTTAGTGTGTAATTAATGGAAGCTGTCCGCTTAATTGCGGTGAAGATCTGATTTGAAATGCTGGCAGGGAATGTTGAAAAGTTAAGATGTTCTGGAAGGATTTCTTGTTGGGTGCCCTCATTTCAGCTACTACTTTATCAA
This sequence comes from Jacana jacana, assembly GCA_013400555.1. Lineage (NCBI taxonomy): Eukaryota > Metazoa > Chordata > Aves > Charadriiformes > Jacanidae > Jacana > Jacana jacana. Next base: position 33,529 of record VZTM01035583.1, read on the forward strand.
TCTACTTCCAAGGACCAAAGGTCCCAGGTAGCAGCAGCCAGTTCCCTGAACAAGGTAGGATGAAGTGAGATGACACACTGCTAGATGTTAGGTAGCCACATATACTTCAACCCACTTCGTCTTTCAAAGAAGAGTAGGAGCTCAGATTTAGAGATAGCACAAATCAATGCAGTGACACTGATTTTAATTGATTATCTAGCCTGAATTTCTCTTAAAGATCATTCTTTCAAAACCATTGTTAATATGAAATGTTTCCTGTTGTTGATTAAGGACAACTTATGAACATCAGAAATACAATACAGGATATTTTAGTTGATTTGATTTCACTCGAGACATACATCAAATATGAGAAGTTGAAGTAGTAGCTGAAATGTAAGATCTGCAAGTATTTCCTCTGCCTCTTCCTCGACTACAAAATAAAATCCTATTAGAAGACTGTATTCTGGGTACCATTTTGCTCCTGAGTGCCTGCTTAAGAAGGCTGAAAAATCCATGCCAGCAAGTTATGCCCGGAATCACAGAATAAGAGAGAGTTGGAAGGGATGCCCTGCCCAGTGCGAACCAAACTAGTTTAGCTGTTTTTCTACATTATCTCCAGTTCTTTTAAGCTTTCCAAATTCGGTGAAGACTATGTTTCTTCCTGAGAGAATAGCTTAGAAAACTAGTTAATGGGTAACCCCTATTAAAAGAGCAGAGATTAATTTCTAGAGCATTTTGTATGAGTGTTGGCATGTTTCCCTTGTGTTTGGTGATCAGTTACACATACGTGGGAACGATTTTGCCGTTAATCTCTCCAAAGCATTAATCTGTACAAGTACACTCATGCCATGGCTCAGTGTTTCAAAGATAGATCTCATTCACTAATATGAGGATCACGTTCATTAAAATGTAATTACCAGACGAAAAGCATCTACTTAGAGGAACAAGACAAACTATTGCTCCTTGCCTTCATGTTACTATAGCAGAGTAAAAAGAAAAAACAAAAAACCCCACCAAACAAAAACAACAACACAAAAACGCACTGAGGTCTCTCAAATACAATCAATTACATTTATCTCATTAGGTCTGGGAAAACTAACTGCTGGGGCTGCAGAGTTTGGGAAGGTAGAGAGATGCCAGAACTAGCATGGACAATATGCAAAGAAAGATGGTGTAACTGACAAGCACATGGGTAGAAGCCTTTAATAGACTGAGTCAACATCAAGCAGTCATAGACAGCTTGGCATTTCTCTGGAATACTCTGCTTGTAAACTAAAGGTTAGGGAAAAAAGGGCTATGCAATATGCACATAGCAATAGGCGCATTAGCAATAGCAATATGCTAATGGAGAAAGAGCAAGAAAGAGAGGACCAGGCTCATGTACAGAAATAAAATGAGAGAGGAGAACAGTAAACATTTGTTCACACTCATAGGTGTGTGAACCTATAAGGTGCTAGAAGGTCTCAGAGGAAGAGGAGTGTGGGATGAAACACCGTAGAATGAGGCAACGGAAACACTACTACTAGAAAAAGGTACAACTTGTATAGGAGTTCAAAAGAGGTTTTGGGAAAAGTAATGAAATAGGAAACCAGGCAGAGGCTCAGTTATTCCTTATACATGTCTTTGCTAATTTCTTACTCTATCACTAAAGGAATTATCGCATGGAAATACGTCATAAGTGGAAAGTAGTAAGAAATACTCAGAAAAAGTAATGTTTAGGAGCAGATAAACTCCCCCATGTTACTATATTTTACACCATCATTATATCAATTTTTTCATTTCTTTGCTTTCCCATCAATCACATTCAACCTGCCATTTAAAAGTGTGTAAATCATTTTACAGAAACAAAGTCAGTCTTGCTCATGTCCTGGCTAAGTTGCTCATTTGCACAGCACACTGATTTATTAGTTAAATACATGCTTTAATGACTTGCCTTGTTTCTAAATTTATAAGCCTGGCTCGATGGAGGTTTTTCTGGAACTTAATGCCTTGTACATACGGAACAGTGGGCATGAATCAATACAGTTTGCTTAGTTGCACAGCAGCAGCTTTTTAGCATCAGCCTTAACTGCTTGCTGCAGACCAGCACCTGGGACGAGCCAGGAGCTGTGTCACGCCCCACCCTGTCCCCGTCCCCACATTCAAAGAGAACCAAATGATAATAAGGCAGCACAATAAGGACGGGCACACAAGCTTGAAAGGAACAGAAGCGGGTAAGAGTCACAGCCTGTTTCTCCACGCACCAGGAGGGTTGCCCTCACTCTGTAATTCTAATTTAAACCATGCCTTTTTATCTTCGGTCCAGGGTTGTGGAGGCAGAGGGTAAAGCTCCCCCCCACCATCCCCATCTCATACTCTGGGACAATCTTAATGCTAAACCTGCTTCCACAGCACTGTACAAGCAGCTCTCTGAACTGTATCAGAATTTTGCATGCATTGTAAACTTGGGAAAAAGAAAAATAACTTAATTTAAAATGTGCTGTAGTTTGTGCCACTGTTGCTAATGTCACCCTTAAAAATATTCCCACCCTCAACACACACTTCAACTATTTACAGTTTATCTGTGAGACTCAAGATTTTCATTACTCAAAAAGCGTAGTTTCTTTACAAATGCATGGAAATTCAAACTTTCCCAGTTATTTTATTACTGCAATAGGCTGGAGGGCTGGTATGGAGTTAAATTTAGGATTAGTTTGCCATCTTGTGCAGAGAGATAGAACCAGGTGAGCAATGTTAAACAATAAAAAAAAAATATATTGGTTTTGCTTAACAATTTGCAATTTACTAATTTTCCACTTTGTCAAAGAAGAACTGCAGAGTTTCACTGCTGGACTAGTAGTACAATAGTTACCAATCAAACACTGACACAGGATCTATTCTGAAACCTGCAGTTTACGAAAGAAGCCTTCCCAAAAAGAGATGAGCTGCAGTTAAGATACACAAATCCACGTTAGAGAAAACATCAGCAGTGAAATATAAGCAAACAAGCCACTCCAAAACATATGGTCACCAAGCATAAGACCACCCAGGGGACTGGGATAAGTGGAAGCCACCTCAAATAGCTTTAAGTTTTCCTAGCATTTATACCACCAGACCAGACACTAATCTGTCAGCAAGGGAGCATTACAGCTCTATTAACTTTCCTCTTCCTCCTTTCCCCAATCATATACACCAAACAAATCCTCCAGTAGGTTTTGTTTTTTAGAATTTCCTGTTCATTAAAAACAAAAACAAAACCAACCAACCAACCAAACAAAAAAAACCCCACACAAAACCAAACCCCCCAAAAAACCCCAAAACCTGCAGTAGGAACAGTGCTATCAAGTTACAAGAAAGTACTAACTTTTAATTTAAGGGAATGGGGTTCTACAGTTGTTTACACTAAAAACTTGTCAGTAAACTATGGAAACTCTACAGTTATGTTCTCTACAGCTTACAGTCTATTTTTTGATGTCTCTCCTAGCAAAATATAATAATACCGGGTATAACTATTACATTTTCCTGCTGACTTTCAAGACAGAAAGATGTCCAGGAAAAAAAAAATAATAAAAACATCAAGTGATTGATTTGGAGGAGAAACATTTTCAACTCTGAAATGGAAAACGGACTAACAATTATCACTAATATTTATAGTCTTCTAACAATCAACAGAAAGAAATTCACTGCTGGAACTATGGAAAAACTAAGATATTTTCATCACTACAGTATAACTGCATGTTAGTATATAACCAAACTTTGCTCATTTACAAATCAGAGAGTAGCAGAGAAAGATGAATGGTGGTGTTGCTTCTGCTTCTTATTAAAATCCTTTTTTGTGCCAATGCATCAAAGGCAAAGTAACTAAAATCCAGTAGATATGGATCTCCAGGGAGCACAACAAGTCAGGGATTTTCTGATGAAAGTTTTTTTCCATAAAAATTGGATTGCCTGAAGGAACGTATGAACCAGTTTAGATGAGAAGACCATTTCTGGCTCAAAGAAGGAAAAGGGGGAGAAAAAGCCCATTTTCTCTTACCTCCAAATAAGTAAAATCTGTAAAAATTAGAGCACTTAACTGGAACACAGAATGCCTCATCCAACTTTATCCCAGAAATCTGTCCTAGCCACTGAGCTACCAAGTAAGTTTGACAGTTTTGAGAGGGAGATAAAATTAAAACAAAGGGCAGAACATAAAGTAGAGTAATACAAAAAAACCAGCCAGCTGGTGGTCATTGTGCTCACCTTAGATGTGAAAAATGAAGCCTACCATACACCTAATCAGTCCTTTAAAGTTCAAGCATATACCCTGCTAGCTCAGGTAATGGCTATCCTGACAAAAGTAAGAACTGGTCTCTTGCTTTTCATGAAAAAGTTCGAGATTTCCTCAGTGCATAATAACAACAACAACGTATTGAGAAGTGTCAGCAGACAGGAGCACCTAAAGATTGACTTTACTGATGAAGTGCAAGGCCAGCCACACAAGTGACGGCACAAGCCCTGAAAAATGTATTTACATTTCATCTTAGAATGGCAATGTGATTACAACAAACTTTCAGGATTATTTTTTGCAAGTCAAAACCACTGTTGCTGTAATTTTGCTTCATGATAGGACAGAGAGGAAGGTACTGAGTTGCCAGGGTGAAGAGCCACATGGGTTAAGCGGTTAGTGCAGCCCACCAGTTTCCCTTGCTGAATCCCAGGTCAATGTTAAGAAAAAAACCACCTGATTTCACTAGTCCCAGGTGCTCATTTGCTCTTCTCTCACTAAGCACAGAAGAGCAACATAGAAGAGGCTTTAAAATATTGCAGCCTTCATTTAATTATTCTCACCTGTATTGAGCCAAACTGCTGAAAGCCAAGCTGTGACCACTGGAGAACAACATCAGCACAGCAAGCAGAGATGCTCAGAATTTAAATAGGCTCAGCCAAAATCAGATATCATCCTATTTCCTTAACTGGTCTAATTATAGTCTAGAATTTGATTTGGAAAGTACATTTTTAATAAACACATGCTAAGGAGCATTACATACTTCTGGAAAACCTGCTGGATGTACTACACTTCCCAGATCTGAGAAACAGGAACATATATGCCTTGCCTCTGAAATACATAAAGCTTCTTTCTTTCTTTAGATTACTACTAGATTAAAAACATTCCTGAGATGAACCTGGGTGTATATAAAGCTGTCATTTTTATAGCCAGTATCACATTAAACCTCACTGAGTGAAATAACTAGCCAGAAAGAGGTGTGGAGAGGGGGAAGGTGGCAGACAGGACAGGGACAGTGAGGTATACTTGTTGCTTTCATTGGTTTTTTTTGTTGTGGGGTTGCTTGTTGGGTTTTTGAATAAGCCTGAATTGGCTTATTTGGAAGAGAACATAAGTCATTGATGATCCTAGAGTAGCCTTTCTGAATCCGAATGAATAAAATGAGCTGGGCCTCAAATAGCTTGCAATGGTTAAGAGGTTTCAATGTCTGTGTAAAGACAGAATGACCAATGATGATGATTCAGAATTAATTACGACTTGGTTACAGATACACATGACGTGCCCCAAGTACAGTACTAATGCCAGCAGAGTGGACCCTTTTCCTTGTTGTACCTTATAAAAGAGATTTACAGTTGTGCATACACTTCCCAAAATCTTCAGAACAAACATCCAGCTGAGCATATTTCAATTTAACAGACAAATAAAGTATTTTGTATAAATTTTCTTCTCTTTTGACTCTACCCCCAACAGCTCAACAAACCAAAGACTAAAGCATCAGAAGTTCCCTTTATTAGAGCGCTTGCTGACATGAAGTAAATTGTCATGCTTAATGACAAAATTCATAGGGAACCAAAATCACTACATGGGAGAAATCCTTATACAAAGAAGCTTTAGCTGAAGACCAAAGAAGCTCACATCACTTATTAAACTACTAATGTTAAAATCCTTAAAATGTGTCAGCACAGTGGTACATTATACACTTTTCCTCGCAAGAACTTCATCAAGCTGAGTTTCTCCAGCACTGGAACAGTACTTTGGTACTGCTTATCATCTTTTTGAGTTAAGTATATCTTGACAAAATGCAGCATTTCAACATCCAGAGTCTTTAATTTTAAGTAGATGTTTATGTTTCATCAGATTGAAGTTGGAGCTGAAGCGCATTTATTTACTAGAAGTCATCTCATTTTAGTAAGAATATCTAATAATTCTTCAGATTGTCGGGCACAGGGACTATTAGTTTAGAAAAAAAGTAAAACCTGAAGTATTTTCAATTTCAGAGTTTCTCCGTTTTGCTCAGGAGTGGGTGTATACATTTAACAACATGCTGTATATTGAAAGTGTGAGAGAAGATGCAGAACATTCACATAAATGGGGTCAGATTTTCACCTTTGATCATTACTCATTTAAAAACAAAAACAAAAACGAAAAAAAAAACCACCCAAAAAACAAAACACCTTTTTCTTCCTTCATTTGCTGTCTTACTCTGAAATGATCTGATTCATTAATGTTTCCGACTCTAGGTAAAATTCTTGTCAAACACTGAACAGAGTCATGAAAGTACTCTTTGCAAAATGTCCTTTTCACATGCTTTAAGTTCTTTTGGCATTTACAAGCATGTAAGTGTTCTTCATTATCCACCGTACAATAGCATGAAGCTACTGAGATGGTATTTTTGATAAAAGGTACCAAGTTTAAGCCGAAGAGGAGCATTTTGAAAGAGAAGTTTGGTTTTGCAGTTCTACTGGTAAAGCAGATGCACAAGTAGCAGGACTACGGGAAGACTTTGATCTCACCTACCTTTCATGTATAATTGACAGTTGTAATTTGGACTTGGGGATGATAGAAAAGCAGCTGAGAATTTCTTTGAGACGCCTGTGTACAGAGAAGCAACATATGCTTGATACAAGCTGAAAGGAAAATACAAAGCCCAAAGAATCAGTATTGCTGAGCACTAGACAGCACAGCAGCCCTACATGAAAGGCCCATGCAGACCTCACCATCACAACTGTCCTTTAGGTTAGGATGTTCACCCGCACTAGGTAAAGATAAGCTGTGTTTTTGGCTGAGAAACACCCCAATGTGGAGGAACAGCGACCAGTTTCTTTGCAGAAGAGAGGGACACAGCAGAGGTGGTACAGAAGGAGAGGACTGTATCCACAGTAATACCAACTGAATACTCTGACATTCATTCTTGGTTGTGGGTTTTTCCACAAGGTATGGAGAAAAGAGAGAAATTTTTACTTAGCAGAGCTCATTTTCTGAATCAGGGCATTTTCCCACAGGAGTGGTTCTGCTTCAGTTCACTCTTGACTTTGCTACCACAAGCAACAAGAGGCCTGCTCAGCCAGACAAGCAAAGGGCTGGAGCATGAGACATGCCAAGATGGCAATCCAGAAAGGTCTTCTGCCTTTGCCCCATCCCTGCTGGCCTCCTCAGCCATCTCTGGGCACACCAGCCTGCTCCTCCCAACCCACCCCTCCAGAACACTGCAGGGGCATTGGCAGCTGCAATGGCCTCCAGGCCTTTGATCTATCAGGGAACAAGCCAGAGACAGTGGTGCAGGAAGCAGAGTTTTACATACAAGCAAGATATTCACAGAATTCTCTGTAAAAAAATCTCTCGTTCTCTGCCAAGGATAACAATAAAAATAATAAATGATCAACGTCGACACCAGCCAACTTTTTTTAAGGGAAGAGTTAAGAGCTCAACTGAAACCACGCTAGCACTTGGTTTGGTTAAAGGAGCTAAAGCTCAACCATAATACTTCAAGTAGAACTGGGGAAGAGAGTTAAAAATGCATTTACATGAAGGCAAGTTAACACAGCAATTAAGTTTTAGAGTAGGCACAGGCACAACATTCCCACAATGGGATCACTTCAGTACATCGAACATAGCATGAATCAGGACTTCACAACACAGATGGGTTCAATTTGCTGCTTTTCTCAATTTGCATAGGTTTGGGGTTTTTTTGACTCACAATACAGATATTTAATGCAAGAGTTATTTCTATCATTGCTGATTTCTATTAAACCACACTGCTGATCTGGACTGTTTTTCAAGTATCATCTTAGGTAAATAGATGTTATTACTACAGGCAGTCAAAACCAGACTTTTCATCTCCCGTTAAGTACTGGCAAAATATACTTAAGAACAAAAAATTGTCTAAATCCTGAAGTTACTTGCAACAGAACAGCCAAACACTTTAAGGTGGAGAAAGGTTGTCCTTCAAACCAGGGTCCTGTGTGCTATCCTGAAGGAGCAGGAAAGGCAATGAGAAAGTACCCATTTGCTTCACCTTTCCTTGCACTTTAAGGAAGATGCTACAAAAGGTCAAGAACATTTAACATGATTTAAGAAAAGGCATGTATTGGAAAAAAAAAAAAAAAGTTAAAATGAGCTTAAAGTTGAAAGATCAGTAAAAAACCACACTGTTTTAATGCTAAAACAAAGATAAGAATATGCATTAAAAATGTCAGCCTCCGTAACAGCTGAAGACTGTCTCCTGCATCTGTAGTGCTAAAACAGACACACTGCAATGACATTCTGAACGTTACCACGTTGCTGGCTCAGTTTACAGTGTCCACTGATGTGACATCAGCCCACGCAGTATCTTCTGAATTGCTATAAGCAGATTCATGAAACTTTTCTTATCCTCAGGAAAGTCAGGTGTTGAGATATACGCAGCAAAGGAATTTGTTCTAGTTCCAAAGCAGTTCTAAATAGGAAAATCCACAACGTATACACTAAGTCTGTAAGACAGATGGCCATAAATCCCTAATGAAACACTGCCAGTGTAAATATTGTAAAAAGGATAAATAGCACTTAATTACACCATTGGCAAGGAAGTTGATTTTTTTTCCTCATCTTCATTCTGCCTTTCACCAGTCTCCCAGGCTCTCTCAAGCACACAGCATGCACAGCACGAATTAGTGGTGGCTCTGAACTCTTCCACTGCATGGCTCTTACTCCCCCATGCCTTTGCTTCCCACTTTTTTTGTAGTTAAAAATTCAAACACACACACACACACACACACACACACACAATGTGCCATTATTGGTCTGAGCATCTGTAGAAGGCATAGCTGTACATATAGAAGTAGACAGACAAGATGAAAGACTAATGGGGAGAAGGAAAGAAAAGAAACCCCACCAAACATGTAAACATGAACAAGCAAAATGAGCTACTGATGTAAGAAGACCAGAGGCAGACAAGTTATGTGGTTTTATCAGCAGGGGGCGGGGTATGGGGATGACTGCAAGAACTGATTTATGTATTCTTACAGTCTTTCAGCTTCTGCATTGGGAAACCCTGAAGGAAAAGAATGACCATCTTAAAACATGACTAGAATAACACTCTCCAAAAGCTTTCAGCTCATTTCCAGGCTGTTTGCATGCTCTGCTGCTGACGGCAAACAGTTGTGTTTGTTAGGTTTGACATGAGTTATGCTGCCATGTTTGGTTCTGGCCCAGAGTTATGGTGTTTTAACATAAAACTATCCACCCCTTTTCACTACTCTGCTGTTCCTTAACTGTCTAACTAAATAAAATCGCCTTTTCCACCACTTTTTGGGCAATGGGGAACACTGAAAAAACCCACATCCATAACAGATTAATTTCTCAAAAAAAAGAAACCCTACATTAATTATCTTCAATCACTGTGTTTTCCATTTATGTCTTCCTCTTGAACAGATAGGCTAAAGCTTTAGCTATGAATGAGAAATTCTCCCTTTAATCTCAAGAAGCCCAAGATGCTCCCTTGCCCAATACACAGACTCTTTCCAAATTCTCAGTTAAGCAATGAGTCCTCAACCAAACCAGTAAATTGGCCTTCAGCATAACACTTGCCCGGATGTTCACACTGCTGCTTCTAGTTGTACTGCACTTCTTTCCTCATGCCATATACTCAATAAGCAATTTCTTTTAACATCTGTAATTTATTTTAATACACACCTATGTTACAAATCTTCCCTTATTTCTACTGATGTTTTTAAAAAGCCATTTTTTTAAGAAAGAACGAGCTTCTCAATACCATAGTAACAATGGATTATTTTTTGCATTTAATCTGTATCTTAAGCCACTTTAAGTTATTTTAAAGTACTGTAAAACACAAGACACCTCATGAATGCAGTATTAAGCAGCTTGCTTATGTACAGTGGACACATCACTTCATATTTTTCACATACCATTATGTATTGCCTTCAGTGATTTCACATGAATGTGAATATTGGTTTAGTTATGGTTGCTGTGTGTGAATGAGCAATGCTGGCGTTCCTACACCTTTGAGTTAAAATTTCAATTCACTTCATTAAACCGAGAGAGAATCATGTTTCAGGGACTAAGTGTGGCTTAAGTAAGCTCTTAATTTGCAGTGGATTCAAACAGATGTAGATAGCACTTGTTCTTTCTAACTTTCCCTCTGAAGCTTCCACAATGCTTGACCTGGCAATGTGATCAAAAAACAAACAAAAAAAAAACCTGAAAATAATTTAAGAAGTGGAAGGTTGGTTATCTTGCTGAGCTCATAATTGTTTGTTCAGACTTTCACTTGGCTGAAGCTTGTATCTAAAAAATCAGGGAATCACTTAGGCAGTAGGAAGATTTCCATCATTGCTAAATGAGAATGTGAGTGATGAAGCTGACTCAGAGCACTAATTCACAGAATTCAAGGCTCAAAGTACAAAAACATATATGTAATTGTAGAATTGCATGCTCTGCTTTTATGAGAAAACACAGAGAACCAGGCATGGTTAACAGCACAAGAAATGGGGAGTGGTTTTTTCCTTGAGGGGATTGTTATATTCCAAACTTGCCAGTCATAAAAATGTGTCACAAATGAAGACGACAAAACCTCCAGACACCACTAATACCATTGGCTGTTCATTTGTACCATTGTGTACAAGTGCAGCTACTGAATCCCTGTGCTCACAGTGCCCTTGAACATCTCATGTCTAAGCTCAGCTTCCCTACTCTATAGAACAGCTTAGATCAAAGACAGAAAGAGCACTGAAAACATTAAAATCAATTAACTCAAACTTCAAAGCCACGTGATTTGTTGGTAAATTATTTAGTCAATGATTGATTTGATGTACTTTGCTGTAAAGTATGCCAGAATGAAAGAACACAGACATTAAACCACAATTACTAGAATTAAGTAAAAAAAATACCAGAATACAGTGTTAAAAGATTAAAGGGTAAAGAAACATGATTTTTCTGTTGTGAAGAGAATATCACTGAAATGGAAGCAAGCAGAAAAGAGTGAAAAAGGCTCAGTGAAATTCAGAAAATTAGTCTCATAGAGAGGTGATTTACTTCTCATTGCTCTAATAATACCAAATTCTGTTTCAGACGCATTAAGTATACAAGGCTGTTGGTGTTACTCCTCAAGAGTGAAAGGAGTAACATTACTCCTTATTAATCTTAATGTTTTTGATAGGCTTCAAGCTCTGGAAGTGGTGATTAAGCTTCTTCACTGAGGATGGTAGAAGATCACTGCAAACTTCATGCCAGGAATACTTCCAGGCCAACAAGTTCTGCACTTTTTTTTTTCTTTTTTTTAAAACAACAGTAGAAACCAGAGAGAAACTTTATCTGCCATTTTAAGTAATAAAATGTCTCCCAGCAGAGCAACGCTTTCATCATCTGGCACTCATGTCCTTAATGAACACACAGTCAATATTGCCACAGTTCTCCAGTGCACACCTTTATGGTTTGTTAGATCTGGCAGCTATTAGTCCCGCTGTCCTCTAGCTATATTTCTCTCTGATCTCCCAAGTTAAGCATCTGTAGGTTGGGTGCGAGTTTTAAAGAAAGTGTTCCTAATTGCCTCCAGTTGCTTCTGGGCTTGGCCTTACTGATTCAGACTCTTTTTAAAGAGTTGTCTTCAGTAGAAGATAAATTCACCGTTTTCACCTCGGGATAACAAAGATGTAAGATAAATCAAGGAAAGGTATAAAGAGTACATTGTGAAGGAAAGAGAGCCACCTAACACAAAAAAAGCCTTCAATCTTACCTTGAGGTAAATTAGATGAGGTCAGCTTTATACCTTGCTCCCCCACTGGGAGGAATTTTTGTTTCCCCATTTTTCTAGATGTAAAACTAAAGCCTCTTATCTCCTTTGTACACATACTTTGCCTTAGGAAAGATAGCATATGCTGCTCATCTTAGAATTAAGGAAAAAGTTACTGGGCAGATTTTTTTTTTTTTGGTAAGGAATAAGGACTGCAAGTTAATAGTGAAGCAATACTTTCCTGAAATGCAAAGAATATTGTCATGTTGAAGATACCCATAATACTGAAGGCACCCTTTTGAATAAAGGCACCCTAAAACCGATAAAATGATACCAACACAATTCTCCCAAACATCCCCAATCCTAAATCCTGAACTGAGAATGGACCCCCTACAAACAGAAAAAATACTAGGAATAAAATGGGTAGGATTACATGTAATTCCACCTATTCCATCTAAACCTTTGTAACATTACCTAGTATAACATCTCTAGGAAATTAGTAGCTCGTATTTTATAGCCTAGATTTGACCGTAAATGATTATTTTCTTCTTGTATTAATATAAAAAAAACCCCAAAACACAACAAAACGAAAACAAAACAACACACACACCACCACCACCCCAAAAAATTAAAAAAACAAACAAACAAAACCCACAAAAAACCAAACAAAAAAACAACCCACACCTCCAGCAGCAATTCCCTCTGACAAACTTACCCTTAGAGCCAATTCGGATACCCATCCTTCTTAAAAGCTGTTGAGGGGAGGGAAGGAGCACTTTTAACCACCTTGGCAACACATATATTTTGCCCTATTTGCTATATAAATACAGAAATCCAGAAGACGCTGGAACAGAGCCCAAATTTCCATTCCCCACCATTTTTTTTTTTCCTAAAGAGGAACTCCTGCCCTGCAAGTCTGTGCTCTGTTAAATATCTTCCTTTGATCCTGAATGTAACTACATCTAGGTGCTAGTGCCTCCACTTACATAAATTGACAGTAAATAAGGATGTTCTGTTACTTAAGTATGAAGTTGGTTAAAACTGGGGAGCAAGATAACACACCTGCAAGTTGTTTTTTTTTTAAAAAAACCAACCAACCAGAAACAAAAAAATCCAAACAACCAAAATCCAACCGAAACCCCACCCTTCTTTCATCTCCTCCATTAAAAGCTTATATTATTCCACATCAGCATTGTGAATCTGAATTTAGTAGAAAAAACCCTAACACCTACATTGTATTCCTTTCCATTTTGTCCTTCTACACCTTGCGTATCAGAATTTGTCATATCTGTAAAAACACAAACACGGTAGGTTGTTTTTAATTAAAAACAACACTGCTGACAGAAATAGTCACTTCCTAATTAAGATGTGTTTTAGGAAGTGACTGAGCTATAAACTGTCTTTTCACGTGTTAAATGGACGTCCTAACTCTAATCACTTGCAATTAAATCAATCAATCAGGAAGAAAGTATTTTTGGAAACTACCACCACGGATACAATCAATGTAATCACTCCATTTCAGTGAGAAGTTGCTGTGATGCCACAGACACAGATGAGCAAGAACAATACAAGAACTAAACAAAGCATTTGTGCACTATTAAGCTAATTTCAAGCAGCAGCCAAAAAGTAGTCACGAGAACAATACAACCTTTCATTACACTGATTTCATAAACCAGGTAGAGTTTGGTCAGCCCATGAAACATGGCAAGAATCAAATCACAAGGGAGTACGCTGCTGGAAATTCCCGAAGCATATTCAGCTCATCTCCGATCAGCAAGATCGGCAGAGCTGAGAGTGAACCACAGGGAGAGTCACTGCTCTCCTTCCTGCAGGAGGTAGATTGCACAGGGAACAGAGAACCTCACCTAGATTTCCTGCACGACTTCGGGATTTTTCCTTTTTAATGGAGTATGGTTATTGTCCCTTCTGTCAGCCACATGCGGTAGTGTCAGAAATGGGGGGAAAAAAATGCTGGTCTGGTTTTACATTAGATTCAAGGTATATCAACATTTAGTTTTAAATGTTTGGCTTGGTTTATGGTTTGGTTTTGGGGTTCTTTTTGGAGGGTGGAGTGGTTTGGGGTTTTTTTGTTTGTTTTGGAGGTGTTCTTTTTTGTCTGGTTGTGTTTTTCTACAGAAGGGAATTCACAAGATCTGTCCTATTTGTGTAACGAAAAGGGATACTTGCTCTCTGTACAAACAAATTTGTCTTTTATGACCACAACACATATATTCAAGGAGAGAAATGCAGATTGAAGGGATACTGGTGCTAACATCAAAGTTGTTTTCATGGTTTCTTAGGAGTCACAGGCAACCTTCATACATGCCAAAAAATAATTATGACATGTAGCTAAAAGGTAGCCAGCCCTCAAACAATTACCATGTTCGTTTATCTCCAGCATAATTTAACACAGGGTTAATTCACGAAGACATAGCCCCATTGTTCCATGACTTGTATTTGACCACATCTACAACTGAAGGAATTAAAATGCTTACTCTCTAAAATTACTACTATCATACTATCTTGACATTTAAACATCACCACTGGGCTGCAGAGTAAGGACATGGAGATAAAAAAAATTTACAAGTATTTCACATGACAATTGTTCCAGGCTTTCCACAAGCTCATAGAGGAAGTAGGTTGCATTTGGCTGGTATTTTAAGGGCTCCAATGCTGAAACAAATTACAATATACTTCAAAAACTTCCTCAATGCATACTCTTGAGAAACAAAATATATTTCCTGCTGCAACTGTCCAACCTTCTCCGTTATCACTGATGAATCCATCTGCCTGAAGAAAGACTTCTCTATATAACAGGAAAGTCGCATTCAGGGTGTATTATAATACTATACAGCACGGAACAAGATGCGGGAAGGCACAGGTAGAGAAGAAGACAGAGGTAACAGTTTTCTTCCTTCAGTAAATTTCACATTTAAGTTCTTCAGCAAGAAAATAACTCTCAGAAGCATCAAAAGCTAATAATTAACTAAACCAAAAGCTTTATGCAGCTTTTAAGAAAAAATAGTTTCTTGGAAACCTAGTCGGGGAAAAATATATTTTATGGATAAAAACATTTGGTATTCTTAGCATATAAGCAGAAGGAGAAGATGGCGTAAGATGAAGCTGCTTTCAGGCACTGGGCCATTCCTTGAGTGCAGTGGTGCTGATCTACATTACATTTCTGCAAACAATGGTTAAAAGGAGCCTTCATGTTATGCTTTCACAGAGACACTCAGGAATGAGTCTTCATGGCCACATGTCACCAGGAGGCTGTGCAGAGGCTATCATGGGGGTCTCCCCCCGAGGGGAGATCAAGGACACTGTGTGTGGCAAGTCCATCTCGCTTCAGTTCAAGCTTTCCTCCCTGAGCTTTACCTGGAATGTCACCAAGCATGGCCCAGACCAAATAAGAGAGAAAGACAGAAGAGACCTCCACCACTGCAAAAGTTTGTCATTTAGTTTGGTGTACTCACAAATCTGGGAAAGCAAGCAGAATTTGTGTCTTGAGAAACATCTCATTTTATAAGGGGACTGGATTTGGGGTGTATCAATCACAGCTATAAACGTTATGACTACGAGCAAGTAAGAGAAATAGGGGGCTTTCCCATCTATGTAACACCACACTTAACACACATGAAAACATCCAATATTGATTGTATATGAAATAAGGATGTATTGAAAATTGAAACAAAGAAATTGGGAAGGTTAATAAGCTTTAACAGTTTTACCTTAACAGGGCTAAGTGAAACCACTACACATACATTAGAGATTCCCGTCAAAGGAGAATTGCTAAGTCTATCATTGCGGTAGAATGGTCTATGGAGAATGGGAAACATGGAAATGCTTCAGTGTATTAGAGAAGACACAGGTGACTTGGGAACCAACGGCTACTATTTGGTTCCAAGATGAATTTGATTCCATTCCGTCTAGCGTAGCTGCTGAACACAAAATTACCCCCTTCTCTAATAAACAAAATTGAATTTGCCTTCCACCTCCTTCACCCACAAAAAAAAAGGAAAGTATGAGAGCTACATTGAGTTTTGAGCTGTACGCTGCAAAATCCTTAGTCTGCTTGAGATTCCAAATTAGATACCCAGTGACTATACAAAAATAATCACATTTATAAGTTTTTATTTAGTGTAGTCCAACACATCAGTAATTTAGCAACCTGTAAAAGTGAAAAATGCATTAAAATAATTTTAAAGTAGTTCTAAATAAATGGTTTGTGAAACTAGTAATCCAAGTGTATGAGATGTTTCATTTAAGTAAGTTACCTATCTAGAAACAGTTTCTTTTTCTTAAAAATTACAAGGTAGAAGTACTTGCTTTGGAAACTGAAGGAGAGGGGGAACAGGAGGTGGGAGGCAAACTGGGCACCTGGATAAGCAAATGTCTCATTTAGCCCAGTTAAATACAAAGTGATTTAGTTAAACCTTGACAGTTAATTGTGGGAATTCAGTACAGGCTATGTAGGGTTTTTTTAAGACTACAAACTAACACAGTTAGTTTTAACCCTGTTTCTACATATTCCAAATAAAAGGTCAGCAACTACCAGTCAGACAGTGGTCCACAGGTGATGCACTGATTACTATTCACTTTTACACATTATATACGTTTATTGTTCTTGAGATACTTAAAATGTATTTTATGGCTGCATATTATGTTCCAGGTAATGCTATATAATGGTATTTAATGTAGTCATAAACCACAGGATATTCAATTTACACTTTCTAGATTATTAAAAAGGTTTACACAAGATTTTGTATTTTCCATTTTTATTGGGTTCCTATGGAGCACTAGGGAAAAAATACTCAGTGCTACGACTATCTTTCATAGACTCAACGCACACATTTATTTCTCCCGGAGGCCCAGCTACCAGAGCCAAACAGAACATCCCCATCCTCATTGCTTGCACAACCTTTTTACCAAAGCTCCAGCAGAACTGTGTGTCTCCCCCCACTTAGCCACCCAAATTCAGAGACAGGTGTCCTAATCCAGGTCAGTTTCCGCCGCTGCCTCAAAGACATCCTCAAAGGCAAACTGATGAAGTACTGAGTAGATAAACAGACAGTGAGGGCAACTGGATATTGGATGAACTGTCCTCTACTCAGCAGTGGGAAGGCACATCTGGAAGTGCTGGCAGCAGTGCTAGGCATCCCACTTGAAAAGAGACATGGACATAACTGAGAGGGACCAACAAGATGGGCCAATTAAAGGCTTCGAGTGTCTGACATAGGAGAGACTGCGAGACCTGGGACGCTGACCAGGAGAGAAGCAGGTTTGGAGATCTTATCACAGTGCTCAAATATTTAATGGGGCAAAGACAACAGAGAAAGCAGGGGCCAGCAACATGGCAGGAGGTAAAAATTTAATTATAGGAAGTCCTACTTAAACACTGTAATAAAAATGATTAATTTAAAAAGTTGTTGGGCTTGCTAGTTTGGGTTTGTTGCAGTTTTTTGACTATTGGGATGGTCAAATGTTGAAGCAGGTTTCCAGAGAGGTTGCAGAGTGCCGCGGCCAGGAGCAGTCGAGCCCGACGCCATCAATCAGGAAGCCATCCCAGCAAGCACCCAAATCCGGAAGCGCACCCAGGAAGCACACATGAAGCACTCCCAGGAAGTGCACACCTTCAGGAACCCCCCCTCGTTCTACAGTTACAGGTCCTCATTCGCTAAGCACTACATTTCGGATAGGGAGAGGGGTATTGTCCACGAGCTTTCCACGCACTTTCCACAGGCTTAAAGTTGCCCCATGATTGGCTACAACATTTGTGTCATTTGCTGTTTCCCACACTTTGTTTCGCCTTCACTATACTTCGTTTCGCTTACTTCCACTTACTTTGCATATGTGCCCTTTCAGTAACTCCCTCTTAAAGGGGCTGCTCTCAACAGCAGAGTCTCCATTCTGTGAAGAACTCCAAAACTTGGACTAGATAATGTCCAGAGATACCTCTGGACATCAACCACTCTTCGAAAAGTGCAATTAAGTGTGCTAAAATAAAAAGCAAAACAAGAACACCTACACTGTGCATTTACTTTCTCCAGCTCACAGACCCATGGGTACATGTGTATTGCTTCAAATGGAGGGTGAGGATCTAGAGAAAGATCCTGCTATTCAGCAGTTGGTGGGAAGCGCAAGCAGGTGGGAGATGAGCTACAGCACAGAGGGTGATTAGCAGGTGGTGGGCAAGCTGAGTAAGCAGGGCTCCCACACACCACTCAAGAGAAATACAGGAAGCGCCTAGATAAAACATCATGCAATATTTTAAGTGGAAGAATTAACCAAGGAAAACGTGGTTGACTGGAAGCACCTCATGACTGGATGGATGGGTCTGTGTTGTCTTGAGAAGGGATGGGCTTGTCTAGTGTGCATCAGTCCAGAGAACAAGAAGTTGAGGAAGAGTGCTGGGAGACTGCAGTTAAGCCAATTTAATCAAAGTCTGGACTTGAAGTATAAGATGCTACAGGACAGAAGGAGGGGAATATCCAAAAGCCAGACAGACCTGCAACTGGTGTTTCCTTCTTTTAATCCTCTAGAGGATAAAATGATCACTCCATCAATACTAAGTCCTGGCCATATTATGGTATCTGACCAGGTTTCTTAAAACCCCAAACATCTTTGTAGCACAGCCTCCTCTGTCTTTTCTCCTGACACTACAAGCTCACCTTCAATGACAGGGGTATTTCCAAATTCTCTAGAAAAGCACAGCCACTATTAGTCATCTCTCCTTGCACGAATATACAGAGATTGAGTAACCATTATCATCTTTATCCTTATTATAGATCTACACCAGGAACAATTCAGATGTCCGTGAAATCCCAAATCAGTAGCAATATAACTGCATGAGGCATCATTTTACACTGTCCTAGTAGCCATCCCACTGCTTCTTGCCAGATCCAGCTGGGATGGCTAAGGACAGACCTAGAAAATATCTTCTGTGCTCTCCCTTGCAGAGCTTTGGCTGTCTAGTGATGCTATGACCTTTTAGGTACATTTGATGCTCTGTAGAAACAGTTTGAAAAGTCATCATTAGTCTAAGGCTAGTAAGTTCACTAGTACAATGCCAACAGCATAAGGCGAAGAAACACAAGATATTAGAATTATCTCGAGAAGTATATGCTAAGAAATCATTCATTCCTTTCATTTTAACTATCTGGTGTTTAATAAAAAACCATAATGATTATATATTATTTCCCAAGTTATCTATTGTTAATAGTATTAAAACAGAGGGTGATTTACTTCTGCATTAATGGTGATAGGCTACATATTCTTAAGAACTGCTTTCAGTAAGTGCTTGATTGGGCCACATTTCCTTCTTATTCATTGCTTGCATTCAAAATAAATGGCTGGCTTTTTTGCTTAAGCATCCCCAAAGCCCCTAAACAGTAGGTATTCCTAAGGTGTTAGTACTATTTCCAGTTTCTCTCAGCCAAGATCATAACCCAGTTATCTGTAGTCATCACTCACAACTGAAGCCAACTTGGCAGTTCTTCAGGGTTTCTATTTAAAAAGGACTCTAAAATAAATTAAATTGAGCGCTGGGGAAAAAACACCTAACACCCTGCAATTTTAAAAAAGAGATAAAACCAACTTATTTACTTTTCACTGTTGAAGTGCAGCTGTAACTTTATCTTAGCAGCAGTTACAGTTATCTTATTTTTAGAAAGGTAAAGAGGTAGATTTCTCAGCATTTTGTTACTCCAGATATCGTACAAATCTGAAATTCACTGAATCTCTGGAAAGGCCAAAATAGGAAATACTTTGCAGAAGGAAGAAGGGACAAAGTCTGGATTCTTTTCAAGAGTTTACTACTTCTTCACAAGTATTCAAAATTCTCAAATTCTTTCAGATTTTGATATATCGAGAGAGGTAGAACTTGCGTTTATTATGGCAATAGCTTTTAATACTGCAAATAATCAAAAGGTGACTATCATATTAACAAGCCCTGCCTAATGAATTGGGACTTGCATTTCTTATCCAAACTTTTCCAATTGCCAGAAGCTGAGCTGGAGCAAAACCTAATGTCTGACTTTTAGACATTGTTTTAGTATCAGCACTGTTTGACCAAGAAGAGAAATAGCTTTGCTTCAGTGTTACAACCTGAGACACTGATTTCACTTGTGCTCAATGTCATGCTGACCTTGTGAAAGAGCATTAATTCATGGAAGCACATTATTTGTATGTTTATTCTGTAAGAAAATGGTCTCTTTTCTCTTTTGTTTGGACTCTGCGCTGTTATACCCGTTTAACCCCAGTGGCTACTGACAGCTGCCATAGACAGAAGTTAAACTCCTGCAGGTTATTTTTTTTCTGAAGACATTACAAAACGTGTTTTACAGTGTAGCAGTGGGGCACATTCTGAATCCTCTCAAGTACTTCATTTCATCAGTTCTTCCATTTGCTCTCATCACTTTGGTCCTGGCCTATCACTAACCACTCACACAACTCCTTGCATTCGAATCGAGTTCTTTCGCCCATTTCTCCACTGATTCTCTAGCCAAACTCTCCTAGAAACTGCCCAGAACTGCTGATGGAAGGGAAAAACTCAAACAAATGTAACAATACAAAACCACATCCTCAAGCAAGCAAACACCCTGAAAACAGACACCCAGAGCCCTCCATTTCAGGGCTGTATGCTTCACCACTGGCTAGCGGTCTTACCTTAGAGATAGCTGCTGAAACGTTATTTGAGCACATGTGAATCACCCAATTGAAATAAATAAATAAAAACCCAACTCATATGGGAGCTCACAGAAAAACAAAACCCTTGAGCCGATCCCTCACAGCCCCCCTCACCAGCACCAAGTCACCCTACAAACTGGAATAATGCAAGAGCCCTGCAGAGTTTCCAGACACATGAGAGCATGCTTATTCCAGCTTTGTTTTTAGCAAGATGTTCTGCCTGTTATTTAAAAAGAAAGTGTAAAAAGGGTAGGGGAAATCCTATCTGGCATAGCAGCTTGAACCAAAACAGTTGCTGTTTGGTTGCAAAACAGCAACTGCAATACCCTTGTCTTGAAAAGCTTTAGGCAGTTCTAACACCAAATGCTACTGCTGCCATTTGTATCTCAGTTGTTTATTTCAGGGGCTGATGCCCAGAGTTGCCATTTAATGGGAAGATAACTGAACTAGAAGAAATCTTAAAACGACATCCCTAAGTATGTTGATCGATCAGCTCTACTTAAAAGCAAGGAAAGGAGGAGAGTAAAGAAGTGTGTACCCTAAAACCGGAGATAGCACATCTCAGGCTCACGCCTCCCTAGTTTATAGATGGAGGTTTCTCTGAAGTAAGGGAAGGGGATTTTGCCACAGCAACAACTTTGCAGGGTTTGAGTTTTCCTCCCTTAGAACAAACAAGCTTCACATCTCACCGAAGATCTCTGGAAGGGAAAACCGAGTGGCACCATGTCTACACAGCTACATTATCAGCAGTTCACCTGGAGACTTCCTCAGGTCAGAAAAACGAAAGTTATTCATACTGAAAGACTGAATCTTTTCTGAAACCCAAATATATAATCCATAAGATTGCTTCCATAAATCAGATACATCTAGCCATTTTGCCTCATATGTCCATGCTCTGAAGGAACAAATTTGTAGAAGTTCACTGGTTCTACCTGCTGTAAATTAATTAAAAAGTTTACATATAAAATGCTACCATGTTGACTGTTGGTTGCAATAAGTACATAAAAAAGATTATGTGACTTGAAAGCTAAACCACAGAAAACACATTTTTCAAGTTTACCCATATAACAACAGTGATGAATTATGTTGGTCACAGAGTTCATTTTAAATTACAAATTAAGATTTTAGTAAAAAAAAAAAAATAAACATAGTTTACCAAGAACGTTATTTTCTACTGTTGCTGGCAGTTCAAGTTAAAAATTAAGCTACTCACTTGAGCATTCTCACTCAGAAAATCTTTTCTGTACTGAGTAAACTCATATGACCTGAATATGTTGCATCTGCCAGCAGGCAGGAAGTGCTAAAAGGCAATAGACTGGAATTACCAAAAAAGCTGCAGAAAACAGTTATAGATGAGAGAATGTCTTAAATGGCATTTGAGACAAGTCTAACATGTAGAACATGTAGGAAATGCCTATCAACAAAGCACAGGAAAAACTGAAAATGAATGTTATGTCCATTTATATTCAAGATACAGCCCTTGGGACTAGCTTGGAACCTCTTGAAAAAAGAACATTTTTTGTTGGTTTACTCTCCTCTCAAGAGAAACACATCACTTCCCTCTCTTACTTAAAATCATCGATTGAGATAAATTTGCAATATTGCTTTTCATGATTGGGGCATTTTTATCAGGAAAGGAAAAGGCTTCTTTAATTAACTTTAACTGTATATATACATTTATCTATTATAAATGAGTTTTTTCCACCATTTCAGGATGACACTTCTTGCTTTCTAACTCCTCACCAGTTTAAAGACACTTCTTTCCAAGTGTCATCTTGCCAAAAATAACCCAGCAGAGCTGGAACTTGTGATGCTCTGGAGAAGTGAAAAGCTGATCTTTCCACAGCTTCTAAAAGCTTTGAAGCTTGAGGCTGAAACTGAGAGCCTTTGCGCTTTAAGAGCTGACTTTCTAAAATTCCTTAGTCTTTAAATTTTCTTTTTATATTTACCCCAAAATAAACTTGGTTTTGAAACCAACGTACCGAAAGCAGGCACAGATAAGCAGATGAGTAAACCTTTGCTCTTCTGCCCCAACCAGCTCAGAGCTGTTACTCATCTGCCTCTCATGCAGTTAGAAGGGACACTCATTTTGAGAAGAAGCAGAGAGCATGTTGTTGTTGGCTCAGCTGAGAATTAACGCAACACCCAGTGTGGGGACTGTTAACTCTCAACAAGAAGGGGTGAAATCCATTCAGCTTGAATGAGAGTCAGGCCTTTCTCAGAAATAGGAACCTAGAGAAGGAAGAAAAAAAAAAAAAATGGGGGGGGGGGGTGGGGTGTGGGGGGGGGTGGGGTATTGCCCCAAAATGCTCACATTGTCTGCTGTAGGTTGAGACTTAGAACATGTAACCCAAAGATGAGATGGGGAGGATGAATTTTCACCAGATGTGGAGTGCACCCTCAGCAAATTTGATGACACTAAGCTGTGTAGTGTTGTTGACACACTGGAGAGAAGTGATGCCCTCCAGAAGGACCTGGCCAAGCTTCAGAAGTGAGCCTGTGTGAATCTCATTAGGTTCAACATGCAGGACTACCCCCCCGCCCATATCAATAGATATGGATGGAGAACACACAGAGAACAGCCCTGAGAAGGACTTGTGGTATTGGTGAATGAGAAGCTCAGCATGAGCTGGCAATGCATGCTGGCAGCCCAGAAAGCCAACAGCATTCTGGGCTGCATCAAAACAAGCGTGAGCAGTAGGTCTGGGGAGGCAATTCTGCCCCTCTATTCCACTCTAGTGAGACCCCATTTAGAGTACTGCATTCAACTCTCAGGCTACCCAACACAAGAAAGACGCAGACCTGCTGGGGTGAGTCCACAGGAAGGCCACAAAGATGATCAGAGGAAAGATGGGGAAGGGAATATATAGGATTAGGGGTAATGGCTTTAAACTGAAAGAGAAGAGATTTAGATTAGATATTAGGAAGAAATTCTTTACTGTGAGGGTGGTGAGATACTGCAACAGGTTTCCCGGAACAGGTGTGGATGCCCCATCCCTGGAAGTGTTCAAGGCCAGACTGGATGGGGCTTTGAGCAACCTGCTCTAGTGGGAGGTGTCTCTGCACACGGTAGGGGGGGTGGAACTCAATTATTTTTAAGGTGTCTTCCAACTCAAGCCACTCTGAGATACCAAACCAGAGCCCAGCAATAAAGTTACTGAGCCAGAATGTAGTTGCTCAATTACGGCTTATAGTCTATTAGTGACCAGACCTGTGAAAGACCATGAATTATATCCACCTGTATGATTAGGAATTACTATCTGTTCCTTATTATAGTAATTTTAAAACTTCAGCAGGACCCACAGATCTGTTAGGAGCACATTCCCCTCCTTTCACAACAGGAATATTAATAAGCTAATAATTTAGAGTGTAAATAGCATACTGCATCACTTAGCATGGTAAGAACAAGCAACACACCTAAGTTTGTTATCACAATACTTATTAGTGGGATCGTTTACAATATGCCTGGGAAATAGATACTTTCATATTACTGATACAAGTGCTTTCTAGGTGAAGAGCAGAGAGATTTAGAAAAGAGACAAACATTTTAGTTTGTAGGGAATTTACAGAGTTGGGGCAAAGTTGCCTCTTCCAGTGTCTTTTCTCTTTTTAAGGTTATTATTTAAAATAAGTACTTTGTAATTCAACAGTAGGCTGCAGCCAAAGAAAGATAAGGACGGAAAAAGGTGGGCATAGGAAAATTTAATCCAGGTTCCTGAGAGGAAGGAGGTAGCTTGGGGACTAGAGACAAGATAAACTATTTGGCACAGTCATGCAAAAAGCTGATAGATGCTAATGGAAGCAAAGCTGTTCTTCATCAGTCCAGCTAATCAGCAGAGAGCAGAAATCACAGAGTCAGCACCATGGGCTGACATCCCAGGTGAGGGAACCAAGTGCAGCTATGCAAATGTCCCTCCATGATTTGATCTCCACAGAAGGTGAAAGCAAAGAACTCTCAATTTAGAAAGCGTCTCCTTGCTTAGCCTAACTTAAACACCAACCAACGGAGAAGCTGCCAGTAAACAGGACAGGCTGGTTAGGGGACAATTCTGATGAGAAGTATAGTTAGCTCACTGTAAACCAGCAGCTTCTCCCTGAAAGTGGCAATTTACTGCAAGCAGGCTTGGCTGGAATCTGGACCATAACAGTTTGGACTGCACATTAGTTATGCGTGGATGTGTTACAGAGAAGTCCTGGGATTTGTCTTCTGAGAGGCAGGAAACAGGGAAAGAGTAACCCACTCAAACTTGTGTGGTTTTAATTGGGGGGGAGGTAGGAGGCACACACATTACCTCCATATAAGAGCAACACCCGATATAAAGCCAAGTATGTCACAACAAATCTCAGTTATAATTTTTATTAGCATTTCCACTTTGACATTTACATACTACGAGACACTTAAAAATAGATGACATCTTACAGGCCTTGTCTGAAGTGGATTTTGACCTTCATGTGGTCCAGCCAGCAATTACTTCATGCCTCTCCCCTATTCTCTCCATTCTCAGTGTAAACAGATAACCATTTGAGATCCAATACTTCCCAAATCACTTTTGGCACATGGGATATCACTCTAAGCTTACACCTTTGATTTAAAAGAAGCACGCTCTTTAAGAAATATTACATATTTAGCATGATTTTTATCCACAGTATAATCCCTCTTCCTGTTCACGTCTTGGAAAAATCAAATCAAAGAATCATGTAGAAAGCGTGCAGACTGTCCCAATACATAGCTGTACAGACACAAGCCTGGGAAATGCCATTTCTTATGGAGCTCCATCTATAAATAAAGTTTTTCAAACACTTATGACAGGTTCTTAAGGCAAGAAATAAACTACCCAACCTCCTTGTAGGGCAAATAATCCTATTCTGTCTCAGTAATGTAAATCTCAATAGGTAAGTTTTACACGGTCGAGTTCAGAGGCACATCCATTTGTGGGAAGGTGACATGTAATAGTTTTATTAAAAACCACACATATGAAGATATATCTCAGGTGGTAAGGATGAATACAAACATAGAAACGGAATTCAAGTTTTGTTTAAAAAAAGGTTACTTTAGGTTTTCTTCAAACTGTAACAATGCACCCATGTACACTTGCATACTCCAGTCAGCTTGACTGCCTTTATGTTACTCACAGCAAAGACAGCACATTAACCTCTGCATCACAAAAGAAAACTTCCGAACTTCAGTGACCCCAGAGTCGATTCGCTTTGTTGCTGTGCTCCCTCCCAGGCTCTGTTCCCAACATGTTCTAAAACATGAAGGCTGAACAGCAAAGCCACCTCTCCTAACGCCTGGTTAACACCCTTGCAGGAAGCAATAGCAGCAAGGCTAATGCAACACCTGAAGGACAGACCATGGAGCACCTGGGTATCACCACAAAGCAGCCTCAGGAGCTCACCAGCTGCAGGACTCTGCTCTTCCAAAGCAAAAAGCAATTTGCTGGTCAGTTCCCTGGAGAAAAGTGGGTAAGGTACCACCCTAAGGTTCTAGTATATAGATTGTGACATGGTCAGCTTTCCAAGTTCTCTTTTTATAGTTTCACAGAGCCAGAAATACATTTCATATCTAGAGATTCAAGTCAGAACTTATTTTTAGACAAATACAGAAAAGCTATTACTACTATTGACACCTAAATGAAAGGGTAGAAGTAACCTCTACTGCCTGGCATACAACTAAGCTCCATTATGTTCAGAGATGCTGTAATTTCAGTTGAAGTAGAAGTTGTGCTGGAATTTCTCTTTTCATTTCTGGGTTCAGTAGTGATTGACCATGTATTTTTAATCCCAGGCTCATTTTTTGATTTCTGACTAGGGATTTTTCACAGTGAGAATACTGACTTAACAGGCATTTTTTACGTGTTTACTTTCAGTGAAATATATTTTACTAGAAATGCACAACTGTCCTTCTGGGTTTTTTTTTTAGCCTTAGTGGATTTAGCCTTAAGTGACAGAGCTCAAAACAACACATCTGCTTTCCCCAGGGATGAGAGGATTCTATAGAAAACTGAGTTTAACAACATGAGCAGGTTTGGCTTTGTATTTGTTTTTGTAACTGAAACTTGCTTGTCTGTAGCCATGATGTCCATTCACAACTGCCCTCTTTCAGAGCTAGAATCAAGTCTGATGCCTGAAAAGAATGATTTTTAATAGGAAATGTCTGCTGCTTTTCAGAAATCTGACGTTTACTTCCAATTTCTAAATCTCAACCCTTAATGAGTGATAATGAGTGTTGGAGAAGGCACAAGGAGAATTTTTGATGCAAGATCAGAGGCAACTCAGAAACTCAAGGACACTTGATAAGTCAGAATTTACCTAATAAACGAGCTGCATTTTTGATGTATTTTGATTATGTTATACTTGCTTCAGTTTGGACTTTCATGACAGTTGAAAGCAAAGTTATCTTTATCACAGAAACATTTAAAATGAAATTGGTTTGAAAAACAACTATGTATGATATTAAATTGTAAATCATTCTAAAGTTTCCCAAGAACAAAAGGTCAGATGCTTGGCTTATGTAAATTAGTGTTGCCTTTTTGATGTTAATGGAGTTGTACTAGTTTCAAGTGAGGATTTGGTCTGCAGTGCCCTAAACTTCACATTTTAAAACACTTTCTTGTAAGATTTGCCTTTCTGTAATCCAGATCTGTCACATAAGTTTAGTGGGGAAACCACAGATATCAGAAGAAGAGCAAAGAAAGCAGACCTGTGTCAAATGTAAATCCAAAAAGAAAAACTTCTGCTTTTAACCCATTTCTTCATCCCCCTCCATCATTTACTCTTTCTTCATGTTCACCATTTCTAGCAACCTCATTTCTCCATACGTTCTCAAAACGTGAACATAAGACTCAACTGTCAACTTTACACTGTTTCTCCAACACAGTTTACAGGACTTTCCCCTCTACCCACCTCAGAAAGTTACACCTGGAATCGAGTCACACCTTGACTTGTGCTAAAGTTGCCTGGAAATTTGACATTTGCGATATAGACATTAGGTAAATTATCAGCTATAAAGTGCTGCAGACATATAGACCACTTGCTTTAAAAGTATTTCCATCATCAAGAGGCTTGCTGAACATAGAGCAGCTATAGACAAGTTACGATTAGTTTTGTACCTGATCTAGTACAGACCATTTGGGGGACAACTGGTATATTAAGCTGCTCAAAGACTTGAGGAGAAGCTGCATATCTACAAGGTGTACATGCACGCAGTTTGACCTAGCAGACTTAAACACTCTTGCAAGCTTTATGCAGTGACTGAAGCATGCAAGAAAGTGTCTCAACAGTAGTCAGTTTCCAGTGGTGGTGTGTCCAAGAGATTCAGTGACAATAGCTAAATGTAGACTCAAAATTGTATGTCATTAAATTAAAAGAAACAAAGGAAATAGAAGCTCATAATGGACGAAAAAAACCCAAAAGTAAAAGCCACATAAGTTTAAGTCAATGCCTGCATTTTCTTATCAAATATTTTGAACAAATGTGGTCGATGACCTTTTAAAGAAGTGCTTTGCTACACATTAAAAAACAAACAAACAAACAAACAAACTACACAAAAAGAGACTTCCAGAAGCCTAGCTCATATATACCATCCCTACTCCTAGCATAAAGGTCTCAAAAAGAAAAAGAGATTATTTTTGATGACTGTGTCATCCAAGTCTTGCTTCTTCTAAACTTGGCAGACCTGTAGATTTTGCATGCTAGTTGGTATACAGAAAGAGAAAAGGAAAAAGAAAAGAAAGAAAGAAAGAAGCAGCAAACAGTTAGTGGTTTAAACAGGCAGAAATAAGCTGAAGTGTGCTGCCCGCTCCTGAACATAGTGTTCTGTAAAAGGGCTTGCCAGTGCTGAACGGACAAGAAGGATTACTTGAGAGATGGATGGCATCCTGTTCACTGCTTCCAGTAGGAGGTTTACATTCTACAAAGACATTTATCAAGACAACTCATACATGCAGCTTGTAGCCCACTGTTCTTTCCTTCAGACCTCCTACCTCACTAGTTATTCATACTTGCATTTGTGCAGTAGAAACTCAGCTGGAACTACCTTATACTTAAATTGTTGTCAGTTCACATAATATTCCTTTTGGGACACTTCTGCACTTCAGCTATTCCTGTCTGCATCTGCTGTTCTTCCTACAATAGCAGCATCTAGTAATTCGGTAAGCTTTGTGATTTTTCTATTCTAGAAGTTATTAATGAAAGATATTGAACAGAACTAAACTTAGGAAAGACCCATGAAAAATTACACCCTATGAATCCTTAAATTTGACAGATAAATACTCTCAGACTGCTTTTTGTAGTTCATTTTGAACTCACTGAGACATAGTTTCCTTAATTTGCTGATGAGAGTATCAGGCAAGTACTCTAAACTTTACAGTTTCTCTTTGGTCTACAGGCCAAAGGCTGCAGCCTTTGTAATGAGCGTGGGCTCATTACCCAACCATAGAAGGAAATTAGACTGATTTGGCATAAGTTAATCTCAGCAACTCCACATTAACTTTTTAGTGCTTAAACTCTTCCAGTATTTCTCCAGAAATTGAAGGTTACTGGACTGCAGTCACCTCTGCTCAAACACATGAAGTACTCACTTTAAAGAAAAAACCAAAACAGAAAGCACACAAACACGGATGAAGAACTCTTTACTACTTTTCCTTCTATTCTACGTGCTAAAAACATGTTGGTTTTTTTTTT
>VZTM01035585.1:0-15228 GCA_013400555.1 Jacana jacana
GACTGCTCCTGGCCGCGGCACCATTGATCCTTTTTTGGGTTGTTTCTGTGGGTAAAAAGTACCTGGAGCTGTTGATTAGGAAAAAGAAATTATCCTTGTAACGGAGAGGTAATAGTGGGTAATTGTTTAAGACTCTCCTGACTCTCCCTATTTAAAGGAGTAAGTTTCTGTAATCCTTAGGAAGAAAGGAGTTGCCACGTACACTTAAATCCTGACAGCCAGTCAATGCTACAAGCAGGAAGGGTACAGGTATACCTTCCATCCCTCAGGTAGGCTGACGGCCCAGAAAAGCAACAATGCTAAAGTACAAAAAAAAAAACAAGACAAGAGAGAAAGAAAAGCAGAAACAAAAGTAAAGTAAAAAAAATAAAAGGTAGTAAAGAAGCAAAGCAACAGTTACTCTGAGGTAAGGAAAAAATGTGTCATCTTTTTATTGTCATGTAAGTAATTTACTGTTTCTTTTTTGCATGTCTTTTCACTTTCCTCTATGCTTTCCAGCATAGCTTGAGTTCAACTTTTATTGCATTCATCTAGTTTTGTTTGGCATAGAGAAAGCCACACAGTAAAAAGAATCAATGCTTGAACCCTACCCTCCTGACGATGCTTTTCAATACTGTATTGCAGAACTGCACACACGGCGTTGGACTGAAGTAATCTAGAATTATTCATGAGAATGAAAGATTTGCTTTAAGGATGCCCTTCATCTCTTCAGCACAAAGTTCAGATGACTCCTCCTGTGGCACAGAGTTCTGGCAAGTGGTGTGTAGCTCAAGTATTTTATTATCCCCCATAATCTGATCATCTAGCATAAAAAGCCAGTGTGATGGGCATTTAAACAGTT
This sequence comes from Jacana jacana, assembly GCA_013400555.1. Taxonomy (NCBI): domain Eukaryota; kingdom Metazoa; phylum Chordata; class Aves; order Charadriiformes; family Jacanidae; genus Jacana; species Jacana jacana. The sequence goes on from VZTM01035585.1 coordinate 842, forward strand.
TTCCTGTTGCAGGAATTTAGCTGAAGTGAATCATTAGCAAAGTATGGTTGAAAGGATGAAAACCACTGCCCCTTAAATGCAGGGTCATACTAGAGTACATTGGAAATCTAGTTAATAACTGCACCATCTTTATTCCACACTTCATTTCATTTCATTCTTTAAGACCAAAGAATAGTTTGGACTTCTTGTGATTTAAAAATCAGCAATTGCAGATTTCTTCCAGAGTCGTATCTAAGAATGTCAGGTAGTAAGAATATTCAATATTCTGGTAACACAACTTCACTGGTAAGTAGTATGTCTATTTTTAATGTCATCTCAATCCAAAAAAAAAGATAACCAGGAACTACTAAATAAAATTAAAAACATCTTAGTTGAGGCTACTGCACTGGCCAAGGCATACCATCTGAAATCCAAGGGCTTCTGGCAGAAGCTCGAGTTACACCACCTATTTAGAATGGAATAGACCGTTTAATGACTAATGGAGAAACCTTTATTAGATGTATTCAAAAATACATTTAAATAATAATAGAACTACTGCAAAGAAGATTATTCTGCATTCACTCTGAAAGCTTGAAATGAGTAACAGAAACAGATTTTTGAAACACCAATCATTTAAGGCTCCATTACAAATCCACATAATACAATACTAACACAAAGATCAAGCTGTTTCTAAATTTGATTTGCTGTGGCACAGCCACTTTAACTTCAAGTCTGTATTTTTGTGATACAATGCTAAATAGGTGAAAATATATCACTGTATTAGGTAACTTGCTGAGACATACATATACATACATAACCAGTCATTTCTGTCCCCTTTTTTTGGTAACAAGCTCATAGGTTATATGCAGGGAAAGTTGTTAATATTTTTGGAAATTCTTACACATGAAACACTTAGCTCATGCTCCTCTGCCAATCCTAGGACAATAGGTGAGAGCAAAGATCTCCAAATCCCACAGTGTGCCCAACCTCAAGTAGTATTAAGAGCATAAAGGATTATAAATTATCTTTGTGGGATTTAGTATTTCATGATAAAGCTACTGCATCCTCAAAGTGCAAGACAACATGAAGTAGCCAAGGCAGAGGCTACTGCTTAGAAATTGCCTAAGAGTAAGAATTAGTACTTGCTTCTCTTTACCCCAGACACAGTCACACCAGGAGAGCCAAAGCAGAAACTGTGTATGCCCGTTTTGCAACGCTGGACACAGTGCAAGGTTATCAGACTACCAGCATAAGCATCAAGCATTAAGTAACACAGCTAAGCACATATATATATGTATGTATACAGAGAAATAAAATTATGTATTTATATATAAATGTATACAATATTTATATTATATGTATACATTAACATGTAAATTTCTATGTAAGCTATGCTAAATACATGACAGCAGTTTTATGGTATTGCTGCTTTACAGCCAATAAGGGTAAGGTATTTAATAGTTAACTGTCCTAAAATTATTAGCAGTGTGTACTACTAATGAATGGCAATCCAGTAAATCATTGCTTTTACGTTTGAAAAAGNCCCAGACCACGTGGGCCTGTCTTACCTCATCAGTTCCCTGCTACTGCAGGGCCTTTATGTGCTGTGGAAACATCAACACCTCCTGAACCCAGTTCACCATACAGAACAGGATGACCTTCTTCAGTCTAACTGAAACTATCAGACCTAACTTAGAGGCATCTGTACCAAAGAGAATGTCTTGTGATACGCATAAGCTGTGACTAGAGGAAATGAAGGCCTTCCTACAGGGGAAGTCCATTCACTACATGTAAAAGACTACCATAACAAAGATCTTTTCAGTAATTTAGGTGGGGAAGAGAAATCCTGAGAGATGAATAAATATAATGTCCCTGCAAAATTTAGCTGTTTCCAGTGAACATTATACCCCATACTGCTTCAGCTACAGAACAGTGTTAAGTAGCAACACCCAAACCAGTCAGACTTCTATGAGTACTAATTTCATGTTTAAGTATGGCAATTCCTATAAAATATGCAGGAATAATATGCTTAACAAAGTATGTAATAGGCTATTTTGGGATAAGATAGACTATTCCAGGGAAGGTGATTGAGCAGATCATCTCGAGTGCCATCACTAACCATATAATGGACAACCAGGGGATCAGGTCTAGTCAACAAGGGTTTATGAAAGGCAGGACCTGCCTCACAAACCTGATCTCTTTCTATGACTAAGATGATTCAATTGTTGAATGAGGGGAAGGCTGGGGATATTGTGTACCTAGGCTTTCAAAAAGCATTTGACACTGTCCCCCACCAAATTCTCATGGAAAAGCTGGTTGCTCATGGCCTGGATGAGCGTACCCTCTGCTGGATCAAGCACTAGCTAGATGGATGGTCCCAAAGAGTGGTGCTCAATGGAGTTCAATCCAGCTGGCGGCCAGTCGGAAGTGGTGTTCCTCAGGGCTCAGTATTGGGACCACTTCTGTCTTTACTGATGATCTCGACAAGGATATAGAGAGTACCATCAGTAAGTTTGCAGGTGACACTAAGTTGGGTGGGAGTGTTGATCTGCATGAGGGCAGGGATGCTCTACAGAGGGACTTGGATAGATTGGATTAATGGGCCAACGTTAATGGCATGAGCTTCAACAAAGGCAAGTGCCAGGTCCTGCACTTGGGCCACAACAACCCTATAGGCATTGCTACAGGTTTGGGGAAATGTGGCTGGAGCTGCCTGGCAGAAAAGGACCTGGGGGTGCTGGTTGACAAGTAGCTAAATATGAGCCAGCAGTGTGCCCAGGTGGCCAAGAAGGCCAATGGCATACGGGCTTGTATCAGAAATAGTGTGATCAGCAGGAGTAGGGAGGGGATTGTCCCCCTGTACTCAGCACTGGTGAGGCCACACCTTGAGTACTGTGTCCAGTTCAGCACAAGAGAGATCTGGATGTGATGGAGTGAGTGCAGAGGAGGACAACGAAGCTGGTGAAGGGCCTGGAGAACAAACCTTATGAAGAGCATTTGAAGGAATTGGGACTGTATAGTTTGAGGAAGAGGAGGCTAAGGGTCACAGAAAGAGTGGTCAGACACTGGAATAGGCTGCCCAGGGAGGTGGTTGTCACGATCCCTGACTGTGTTTAAGAGTCGATTAGATGTGGTGTTGAGGGATCTGGTATAGGGGAGAACTTTGTAGAGTAGGGCTGATGGGTGGACTCGATGATCCCAAAGGTGTCTTCCAACCTGAATGATTCTATGATTCTAATTTTGTCTTTAGGAAGACTGAGCTTTGAAAAGGTCATTTCAAAGATAATTCAAGTCATTTAAGAGCATTCAAAAAGAATTACATCCTTTGAACAAAAATAGAAACCTTATTAAGGCTGATCTGGAGAGAAGCACTGAAAAGATGACAGAAATCACTTCATGTAATAAATTCTTATATTCCTCTACCTATCTGGGAAACAAACACTCTGGAACATGGAATATATTCATACTCTGTGTGCAATACAATCCCCAGTTTTGGCTAAGGTTTTATACATTGCCATTGCCATGACTGAAGTGTGGGTTTCCTGACACTCCCTTATGAATGATGAGGCTACCTGCAGACTGACAATCGGCTTATTGCACATTTACCCTGGCCTATGTCCTGAACTTATAACTCTTCATGCACCTCCAACCATCTTCAGAAGATCTCCAAAACGTTCATCCAATATAAAAGCAATTCCATGAAACAGTCTGTTACTGAATTAGGTAACTTGTTTGGAGACACATCTACTGTAACATACCAGACATATTCCATATAAACACTGGGTCTGCAAACACAGTGATTTTTTTAGAAAGAAATTTGGTAAAATTGTTTCCACCTTTTGTCTAATTATAATTTTTGAGTCTTAGAAGACTGAAAGTTTGTTTTCCTGAGTATGACATTAACACTTCCTCTACCATTTTAACCTCCCTCTCTGTAACTGTCCATTCAGCTGCGCAAAGGCTGTATGTACACACATACACTCTCTCTCCCTTTGAAGACACACGCACATAGAAAAAAAATTTGAGAGATATTTCCACACTTTGTCTTATTGCTTGCAACTAGAAAAACACATAAATAAAACCTGTTCTAATCAGCAGGAAGAGAATTAGCAGCCACAAGAACAAGATGGGTGTTAAGAACTTTTAACAAACCTGTTTCTAGAACTTGATTCCTTTATCAACTATATCAGGGAGATAGCAGGCTAATCTCACTGATTTTTTGCTAATTTTATGTCAGGATAGACAAAGCACTTTGATTTTTAATACCTAGTATCTGATTTCATTTTCAATTAAAACCTCTTACAGTGGGTGGGATGTGGTAAGTTACTGTTTTCCTATGGATAAGACAGGATAAAGATCCGGAGGATAAGACAGAGGGCTAATTTAATTTAAGCATGTAGAAGTACTGGGTAAAGCTAGCTAGAACAATGAAATCAATGAACAAAGATTAAGTGTCTCTAAGTATCTCTAAGCTCTGGTTAGCAAAAAGTCACCAAAAACAGAAAACAAACTGAAGAGCAGTTACTTTCTCATTCTATAACCTTCCCCAAAACATAGCTTATGCTGCACAAACTTATTGACTGCAGATGCATTTTATTTAAATTATTTATTTTAAAACACAGCTTCAAAAAATACAGAGAGGGCAAGCAGGGAAAACCAATTAAGCTTGGTCTTCAGATAATGCAAACCTCAGAAATACTGTCTATGAGACAGTGTTACTTTCACTGACGTGAACGCACAGATGGCAATGCATTCTCAGAAAGGCACTTTGTAAAGGATACAGAACTGCTGTAAGATCATTTCTGAATGTCAGACATATGGATTATATTTTTGTGTTTATAGAGAAAAGGAGTATTCAATTGTAGGTACAAGCATGTTCACCTGTGAAGTTCCTCTATATGGTCATATGAAAACTGTACAGACCACTTTGTGCTAGAAGTAACTCTGCCTTTTCCCTAAGCTACAGTGCAAGTAGATAAATGTAACTACCACTCTTGGGAAATTAGATCCCTGACACTGACTCTAAAACCAAACTGAAAACATACAAAGAACCCAGAGAAGCACATACTGGCATTTCACATGGTCTGCTTGCCCTGCTCCCAGCGGGGAGGTGGGGGGAAAGAAGGTGCACAGAAAGCTGCACTGAAGGTGCACTGGTAACATCAGGACAGATCCGACACTACAATGTCCAAACGCCTCATCTGTGGAAAGAGGGTGTCTCTAATCCACTGCAGTGCTCTGAAAATGCTAATGTAAGGGGAATGGCTGATACAGGAAACTAGACAGAAAAAACCTCACAGGGCAAAGGCCACAGGATTAAAACCTGAAAGTAATAGGGAAGAAATTTAAAGTGATAGGTGTCACTCCTGAGCAGCAAGGAGTTAGGCATATGGTGCTTCCACAGATCAGCAGAGGTGAAGGCTGTAATCCATAGACACTGTCGTAGTCCTTCAAGAGTTATCTAGGCTTGGTAAGTAACTGCTATCTTTCGTTCCCTTAATGCCCTCAGCACAAGTTAATGGACAAATACACACTCCTCTGCTAACAGACAGAGCTTGTCATAGAGTTTAAAATTAATATTTTAGCTAACATGGATGTTTTTAAGAGAAAAAGCTAGTAAACAGACCAAGTTCTATTCCTTCCTGTCACATTCCAGAATTAAATCTCTTCAGGACTGTCAAAGTCTCTAGACATACTTAAGACATTCGGACAAGAACCAAGAAGCATGTTTCAGGAATGGTGTTACTTCAGTTAAGTTTAAGTATAGGTAACACATACTAACTAATATTGCTGCCTCTCCAATGGGAAACGGGACGGGGAACAGGCCCCTTACACGGGATTCAACAACCAGAACGGCATATGGCTAAGTGCCTTCTGGGTGTTGCCTTTACTTTCAACACTCTCCCAAGGTTACAGAATCATAGAATGGTTTGGGTTGGAAGATCATCAAGTTCCAACCCCCCTGCCATGGACAGGGACACCTCCCACCAGAGCAGGTTGCTCAAAGCTCCATCCAGCCTGGCCTTGAACACCTCCAGAGATGGGACATCCATAATGTCTCTGGGCAACCTGCTCCCTGCCTCAGCACCCTCACACTAAGAAATTTCTTCCTAATAACTAATCACCATCTAGCCTCTTTCAGTTTAGAACTGTTACATCTTGTCCTATCACTACACCCCCTGATAAAGAGTCCTTCCCCTCTCTCCTGTATCCCCCTTTAGGTACTGGAAGGCTGCTATAAGGTGTCCCTCGAGCCTTCTCTTCTAGAGGCTGAACAACCACAACTCTCTCAGCCTGTCTCCATCGCAGAGCTGCTCCAGCCCTCTGACCATCTTCCTGCCCCTCTCTGGACTAGTTCCAACAGGTCCATGTCCTTCCTGTGCTGAGGACTCCACAGCTGAATGCAGTACTTCATGGCCTCCTTCAACTTCATGAGGTTTGTATGTACCCATACAAGCTGGACCAGGTCTGTCTGGATGGCAGCCCCTCCCTACAGGGTGTCAACCATGCCACACAGCTTGGTGTCACTGCCAGACTTGCAGAGGGTGCACTCAATCCCACCGTCCATGCCACTGACAAAGATGTTGAACAGTGCCAGTCACAGTACTGGCCCCTGAGGAACTCCACTTCTCACCATTTGAACACTGAGTTAATGACTGCAACTTTTAGCATGGCCATCCAACCAGCTCCTTATCCACCAAGTGCTCCATCCATCAAATCCATGTCTCTAAATTAGAGACAAAGATGTCACACAGGACAGTGACAAATACTTTGCACAAGTCAAGGTAGTTGACCTCATTTGCTCAGTTTCTCCGAATAATTTTTTGACCTGAAAGATGTTCAAATTCTATTCCAAACAAACATGCAATACTGATACCGTGTCATCTCATTTTCTCCATCCTACTGCGATGTAACTACAGATACTTTTCAGACCTTACTTTTATAGCAGAGCAAGGGACACCTCAAATTAGAAAAAAACCTCAGCAAACTCAGAAATAAGAATTTACAAAATAGGAAGAAATTATCTAATTCTGTCTCACTACTCCAAGAGGGATCCTCCCATCATGAAATTATGACTTGTCCTTTGCATGTCACACTACACTTCATGCAATCTATAAAAGATGAAATACAGGAATGTAAAAGACCAGTTATTTTTCATTTCCATTTTTGTTTTTGATGATTCATTTTGACACCCAGCACAGAATGTCTCTTTTACAACAGCAAAAATAGTAAAATGTCAGAGTTTCATAAATAATGTTTCAGAGCAGAGACTGCAAGAGATCAAACATGCAAGAATGGATCTGTCTGCACAGAAGCATTACGCAGTAGGTGTAGACTGGCTTGAGAGCACCAAACCCAACTAGCCCTTGAGCCAAATCTATACCTGTAACAGAGGACCAAACTGCATCCAACATTCTCTGTTGCTGAGAAAAGGGCCAGAACGTGTGAGCAATAACAGCAGTCTCTCTGCCCGTGTCTTCCTAGAAAGACAGAATTTAGAGTGGCCGTGGGCAGGTGTACGCGCACCGGAATGAGAAGAGGGCAGACACCTGCTCAACACTCAACACTGCTAGAAATCTTGGAACAAGACTCCAGTGTTTTTTGCCTGTGGCAGTGAAAATACAGCCCTGTAAACCCAGCTGCATCTTTGACATATGGATGATTTATTTCCCAACCACAGCTTAGATTATTTCATACCTGTAAGATAAACTGCAAGAATCAAACCAATCTGAATGTTATCACTGTTACAGTTGGCCACAGCTAGTTAAACTGGTATTAAATGAAGTAATTATCCCACAGGAACAGAAAAAATTGGCTTCCAAGCAGGGAGAAAGGGTTTCCCATGAAAACAGGGTAATGCTCTCAAGCAAAAGGTGGATTGAACGTGCAGGTGTAGAGAAAGAACTGCAGCAACAACATTCGTCAAATATCCCCATTTGCCACCTGAGCCCAGCAGTTACTAACACAGTTCTTCTAGATTATCCCCAGTGAGTTTTCTGCCTTCCCCCACCACTGAAGACTGGAGCTCAAGTGGTTATTCCAGGCTTGGTACCAGAAGGTTTTCATTTACTATGCTGATGTTCTGTCAGGAGGCACCAGTGTTGTTTCAAAAATTAGGAAAAATGTAACTGGGCCAAATTTTCCCAATATTATATCACGCTGACGCTAAGTTGGTCCTCAAAACATTAGCAGTACACCACAAGGAAAACATTTCCTTCTGAATTGCAGCCATTTATTTTGGCAGACTATTAGAAACACAGTCTTTTTAGAAATCTTCTTCTCAGCAGGTGCAGTATCAACTTACAAAACCTGAAAGTAATTGACTTCGAAGGGCCAGTCCCACACAAGATACCAAACTTTCTTTGGCCCAAAGGCAAAAAGAAATGCCATATCCCACTGGGAAAGATCAGAAGTGAACACTGTTGTTTTAGGCAGAATCCGATACTTTTTGACATAGTATGTTAGCAAAGAACAAAAATATAAAAGTCAAAATTGCCTTTGGCAAAATGTATCTGGGAAAACGGTCACGCTACTTTTTTGCATCATGTCTACTACAATAGTAACTGGAAAATAAATAATTTAATCAAGAACCATCGTATTTCATGGAAGGCTGCTGACATTTAAAAAGCAAGCACAAGAAAAAACACATCTTAGTACCCAAAATCCCCAAGTTCTTAATTACAGTGAAATATCAATGAACACTTTCAAGTGCAGAAAAGATATTTTCCTGAACAATTCCAGAAAATAGATGGACTCTGAATTCAATATTAATAGCTAGCCTGAATACAATTCAGAAACCACTGCCTTGTGACACAGACAAACTTTGTGCATCTGCTTCCTGCCTCTGCTGTCAGACCGCAGTGTACTGTGCACTAATACCCCACTCATCCTTTATTCTTCAATACAAAAACGAACAATGGTAAAACTCACTAAGTAAGAACTGGGACATACACGATTTGAGACATAGTCAGTGGAGATACTGGCAGTCATTCCAGTGGTTTCAGTGGATTTGAAGCTGGGTCTTAAATGCTGAAGTCCGTGGTGTAAGCAACTGCACAAACTGTCACTACCACAATACGGTATTACTGAAATTGTTTTAAATGAAAAGTGATACAGCAACACTGGTACATTTAAGAAACAGGTTCAATTATGAAGGGTAATAATTTGAAACCCATACTTGCAGAAGAGAAGTACAACTGGGGAGCTTATTTGTGGCTAAGGTGTCAAAAACTCAAGGGTATCTCTAGACTTCTAAGGTAAATTTTATTACCACATACAGCCCTTTTGTCATGTTATTCACAGGCTTCTTACTTCTTTGAAGAATTTTGCAATTGCCTTTTCATTTTAAAAACTGAAATTTTTTCTAGACTACCTTACATCTCCACACTTCAGCTATGACTCACAGCCAGCCTTCACAATACTGCCTGCCATTTCTGCTCCAGGAAGGTAAGAAACAACTAATCAAGCACCAAATGCTCTCCTGCTAACATTCTTCCCACATCTGTGCCTATCACAGAGCTTTGAGGCCAGACAATATTCACCACACAGGAAGACAAAGACGAGCTGGATGTATTCTCTGGTGTTGGGCTCTTCCCTTGTACCTCCACACTCGCTCCTGCTCAAGCCATAACCACCAGTGGGAGTTCGGTGGCTTGCACCTGGACTTTTGGGAATGGCTGGCAACACAGCCAAACAGTGTCTGGAATGGGGACCTAGAGATTTTGTTGCCATGACTACAGGTCAATTATCTTACTCTATAAATAGTGGATAGCCCAAGAGCTCTTCGAACCCTCCTGCAAGGCAGTGAGCTGCACACCGGGATCTCCTCTTGAGCAGGGACAGTGGCCCAGGGTAACTCCTTGAGGTTGAGAGATTCCTTGCTACAACAGATTCTTGGTAAGTGATTAGCAGCATGATAAACTTCCAAAATCTTCACTAAGTGATAGAAAGGATTGATTGTGCACAAATAATCCTTTAGATGTAAACCACTGACCAAGTCTGGGACTAGGACTGGATCCAGCTGCCCTCGATACTCCTCTCTGAGGAAGAGTTCAGAAAGCAATGGGATCCTTTCTGAACCTCGTGACTCAACAGGAGGCTCTCCCTGGCAGCTCTGTCTGACCCCGTCCTCTCTGCAGTAAATAAACAAGCACACCTTGCCATCAAATCTCGTAAAACACTGTCACATTCACTACCAACTTTGTTAAATCACTGTTTTATATTAATAAATATTGGACTACTACTCTCTTACAAGTTAAGTTAGTCAATCACTTCACCTACAAGTTCCCAGCTTGAGAACGAGCGTGGAGCAGTTGACACCACACTGACACAACCTGTAGGAGGGTCCCCAGTTTGAACAGCTTTGGGACTCTCCTATTACATTCCCTTGGTTGGCCTATTTGTAGTGGGGAAAAATTTTCAAATTGAAGAGCAAAATAACAAGATCTTTACACTGTCATTAGTGTAAAGTGTAAATAAGATNGCAGTAAATAAACAAGCACACCTTGCCATCAAATCTCGTAAAACACTGTCACATTCACTACCAACTTTGTTAAATCACTGTTTTATATTAATAAATATCGGACTACTACTCTCTTACAAGTTAAGTTAGTCAATCACTTCACCTACAAGTTCCCAGCTTGAGAACGAGCGTGGAGCAGTTGACACCACACTGACACAACCTGTAGGAGGGTCCCCAGTTTGAACAGCTTTGGGACTCTCCTATTACATTCCCTTGGTTGGCCTATTTGTAGTGGGGAAAAATTTTCAAATTGAAGAGCAAAATAACAAGATCTTTACACTGTCATTAGTGTAAAGTGTAAATAAGATCTGTCATTACAAGATCTTTACAAAGTGTTTGTACATATCAAGACACTAAGAGCATTTTTACATAACCAATCCTCTAGCTATGTTGTAAATACAACTGTAAACCAAAATTGCTGATCCAACCTCCAGCCCACCAGATCTCTGTGTTCTTATTACAGCTGAGCTTTTAAAGATTTCCTGCCAAAAGTGTGGAAGCAGGAGCTCACCTAGCTGAAAAAAGGTAGCTGAGGAAGGAGACTTTGTAACAGAGGAATCCAGGGTGGAAATGGCAAGAATTCAGGTTGTAATGGAAAATGGAAATTATCATATCCCACTCCTGCTGCGAGCAGCAGAGTAGCCCCCTGGACACGTGGCTTTCCTGAAAGTGAAGCCACACCAGAAGAAAAGTTTTCAGTCTTGGGACACACAACCATTTCTCCCACACTCCTCTGAATAAAATAGAGTTAGAAGAAAACGCAGAACACTTTTCCTCTTGTAGAGAATAATGCTATTGTGCTCGAGCACCTTCCTTCACAAAAAAAGGCTTAGGTCTGGATGAGGAAATTAAGGAACCCACTTCTACTGGTGCCTGCTTGCTACAAGTTTGAGAAGGCTCAGGTTCCCCAAATTGCCTTAAACCACTCAGCAATATGAAATGAATAAAAGCACTCAAGAGGGAGATGTTTTAGCCTACTGAAACACGTGTCAGGAAGCAAAAATTCATTTCCTCTAAGCAGATGTCTGCAAAAGCACAGTAAGCATCAAAGTACATATCAAAGCAGGGGCATCTCCAGGCACTCTGCAATACAGGGAGTGCTCCGGGGAAAAATCAACCAACCCTACCAGAGAACTCAAGATGCTCACCACCTTCTCAAAGCAGTATGAGTTCTGCCAACTTTGACCAATCACATTTTGACCAGAACCTCTCTGGGCAGCCTTTCAAAAGCAGTCACACACATCTGGGGAGAACCTGCCTATCTTTCTAAATTACCAACATTAACTTCACTGCATACACCACAAGGAGCAAAACTATCTTAGAATATTTTTGTATCGCTAATTAAAACCTAAAACCAAATGGAAAAGTGATTCTGAAAATTGTTTCAAGTGGAATTTGAAGATAACTGGAAGCCCAAAAGGTGAAACATAGACACAGGAGAGCAAGCAGAGGATCAAATACACAATGGCCCCCAAGTCAGACAGGACTGACATGAAAAATGGAACTATTCACACAACCAAACAAAATTGCTTGTATCCTTCTTACTTTTATACTAAAAGATGAGCAACAGAGAACACAGTGCTCTCCTGTACCAGTTCTATATTGAATATAGCAGGATGAGTTACCATACAAAATAAGGGGGAAAAAAGGTAGAATATTGAACTAATGCCCGTCATACTATTCAACCTTCTCCTTCCCTTGATTCTTAATACAGAGGTAAAAAATGCATTCAAAGCAACAATCTGCACTCAGCATTATAATAACTGCATCCTGCAGTACGTATTTTGCCCCATAACAGAAACCTGGCCTTAACCCACCAGCTACCAGTAACATTAAAAAGAATATTCTTATTTACCTGAAACTTCTTAATCAATTAGTAGTAAAATTAGCAACATTTACAGGTATTAGTGCTAATGCTAGTATTACCAGCAGGAAGAAATTCCTTAGGTAAAGGAAGTTCTGTATAAGAATCTACAGAAACATTGAGAATGATTAATTATAATAGGTGCTGGCTGTTCTGCACACGCAGTCAGGGTGAACTCCAACCGCAACAGAATGCTGACAGACAAAAAAGTGATTGTCAATTGGATTTCCTGCTACTTTCAATTCTATATGGAGAGTGTGGAAAGGCTAAAAAAGTTCCAGATCTTTTTGTTCTTTACTTGTGGCTTAAAGTTTACAAAGGCTGACTATAAGAATACTTTCTCTTAACATGCAGTGCAGAACAAATAACTTCTCCAAGACTCAGAATAGCAGGCTTTAATAAAGATTCAAGAACGTCAGTTACCAAATCGCGAACAATGGATAGAAATGGCCTAAAACTACATGAATAAATACAACATTGCTCCTAAAACTATTAAGAGAAGATCTCTAATGGTGTTCTGAGGTACAGGTACTTATTTGTCTCACAGAACAACATCTAAGCAAGACAAGTGAAGGAACTGAATAAATATGACTATGTTGTTATTTAGAACAAATCTGAAGCACTGCTGAAAATCTTCCGATTAAATCAGTGCAGGAGAGAAATAAACACAGTTTTTAAAAAGCACACTACAGAGCAAACAAACACTTTGAAAATAGAGAGTACCAAGAGGCTTTAAATGTCTATCAGATGAAAATCACGTAGATTGATTGCATCCATTTGCAATGTTGCTACGCTTCACCTCTATTTAATACATAATACTTCACATATGAAACCTGCATCAGGATTCTGGAGAAATTCATAGATGCAGAATGAGACATCTGCAACCATTTTACACTAGAAATCCTTCTCAAATACTAAAACAAAGTATTTTGAACGTCAAGCAAGTCACTTAGGAAGATAAAAAAAACCCCTCTTCTCAGGGAATTTGAGATTACTACTGCAGTCTGCCTTTTAATTCCTGACAGCAATCATAACGGAGCATGAGTGACAGACAGTTGTATAGTCCTGCATAAAACTCCATAACCAAAGCTCTAAAATGGATGTACCGCTTACACTTTCTTTGCTATCTACTGAATGATTACAAAACTACTCTAGCTGCAGTGGATTAACAGCACTGGCTAAAGCAAGGAGCGTATCTGGGGTTCTCATCAACTGCAAGTCAAAATAAAGCTCACAGCAGACAAAACTGCCTTCAGAGGTGACCTTGTACAGTGCTGCCAGTGATGGCAGTCTGGTAGAAAACAGAATTTGGGGTCCCCAGAAAGTAAGAAGCTGTATTTACAGAAATACTTCATTCAGAATAGAATGCATTCAATGCTACTTCTCCAAACACTGCCATGAGTGGCAGTGCCGAGACACTGAGATCCGAGGTAAACAAAATGACGCCAAGCATGTAACTTAGGATTTTGGGAAGATGCAATCTTACTGTGTTAACAGATTTACAATCCATACACAAATACACGTGCACACACAAATCCTACTGAATTATGCATATGCTCTCCCCATCAAGAGCTGCTGCATTATTTCCAAATCTAACCGTTCATCATTACTAAGGAGGGAACCAGGAAGGTTCGGAACCAGGGCATGTTTGGAAGAAAGGAATCTCAGTGAGACACTATGAAAATGTTGAGTATGAAACAGAGCAGAATTAGGAATGGTTAGTTGTATATAGCAGGAAATATTATTGCAGGGAGGGAAGGGAGACTATATAACTTTATGATTATGATACAGCATGTTATGACAACTATGAATTTTATTATAAAACATTAACGATGATTCCATGCAAAAATGAAAACTCTTCAAGATGCATTTGGTAAATCCAGGTTAGAAAACAACAGCAAGTAATAGCCATAAAGAACCATAAAGAGTGATCTGAAACTGGAGAACGAGTTACCGTAATATTTCAGGTCTCAGGAAATCTGTAATGAGACTGGGCTCATGCTGACGACTTAAACCAAAGAA
>VZTM01035586.1:304-26085 GCA_013400555.1 Jacana jacana
ATTCTGTGATTCTGTGATTAGCTGTTCTTCAATGCTTTTAAAATATTATTTTGATTACAGTGTGAGCTGCTTTAAAAGCAGCTTGTGCAGCTCACTCAGTAATACTGTTGTGAAATCAAAACAAGTACAATACAAAGTGAAAGGGGAAAACCTAAAGACAAATTAAATAATTATAATTCAGGAAGTATGGTTGAACATAGTTTACTTCTTCTCGTGCATGGGAGTGTATTCTGACACAGAAAACTTAATAGGACTGAAGTCCCAAAATACCCGCAATGGCACTACTGGAATTACCTTGCCAGCATAAATCTCTAATGGGTCAAGCAGCTCAAATCCAGAGTCCATTGCATGCAAGTGTAGTACACTAAATGCTGCCTGTGGTACTTCCCCACAGAGTTTAGAATAATGTTTCAGCTATTTTTGTAGCACAATGTTTAGTTATACAGCATTACATCCACATGCACAGTCCAACATCTCACCACCCTCATGTTTCAAGTTCCCAATATGGCCTGTGAACCAGTCTTCTCTGACAGACTTGTACAACAGCATCTTATCCAAAGACAACAAAACGTATTGGATGGGAATGGCTGACTTTTATCAAACTAGAATGCAAGCAACATCAATAACCGTGATTCAGCTCTGCCATAACACAGGGATTAGGTAAATGGCATTAACAATCTGCAGTGCAACAGCCTTACTTGAATGGGGTGATTTGTCCAGGTTTTTCCCTCTGAATGGAGTCAGTGCAAGTGACTTCCTCAAACCAAAGACATTTTATTTAGCTGCCTGTCCCTCACCAAGACTGAAAAAGCCCACACACCAAATGTTGTTCTGCAATTCTAACCCAGAGTCTTGCTGTGACTGTTTTTCACATGTTCACATGTTCTCTGGGCAAAAAGTAAAGTGACATTATTAATTTTACCCAAACCCTAAAAAGATTTTCAAACCTTATCATGAGAGGGGACAGTGAGGAGTGAAGGCACACAGGGATGGGAAAGGGGGGATCCTTGAGGGGGGATCTGATCAACACCTATAAATACTTAAAGGGTGGGTGTCAAGAGGATGGGACCAGTCTTTTTCCAGTGGTACCAAATGACAGAGCATAAACTTGAACACAAGAAGTTCTATCTAAACATGAGGAGGAACTTCTTTACTTTGAGAGTGGCAGAGCACTGGAACAGGCTGTCCAGAGAGGTGGTGGAGTGTCTGTCACTGGAGACACTCAAAACCTGCCTGGACAAGTTCCTGTGCAATCTGCTCTTTGAGGACCTGCTTTGGCAGGGGGGTTGAACTAGATGATCTCCAGAGGTCCCTTCCAACCCCATATCATTCTGTCATTCTGTGATTCTGTACAAGAAGGAAGAAAGTCCCACTGGAAGTTAAACGTTAGAAAGGAAAGAAACCTTTCCTTTCTAGAAACCTCCCCATCCCTGACTGTGTTTAAGAGTAGATTAGATGTGGTGTTGAGGGATCTAGTGTAGGGGAGAACTTGTAGAGTAGGGCTGATGGTTGGACTTGATGATCCCAGGGGTCTCTTCCAACCTAAATGATTCTATGATTCTATGAAACATGAACAAGGAACAAGAAAGAAGTGAAAATGTTTTAGGGAGCAATGGGCAAAGGGTAGGAGGGGAGTGCAATACACAGCCTAAACAGATGCCTTCCATTCACTGAACAGATGAGATATCACAAGGAGTGGACAGACTTCAGGGAAGAAGGCCCACTATAAGAAAATAAGAAAAAAACAAGAAAAAGAAAACTGGCTGACAGATATGCTGAATAAACAAACTCCCTCCTCTCTCCTTCTGCCACGAAAGAAGCAGTTCTACCTGTTGATGTCGTAAAAATAGATAAGCAATTTCAAAATAGGCAGAAAGGAGGTTTCTTAGATATGGCTGCTGAGACAGATGAGGATCTGATTCTGCAGATCAAGATGAACAGTACATAGTAAAACAGCTGTCAATTTTCCAATCACAAGCTCAATCTCTATTTTCCATAGTGAAGCATTGCTTACATTTGTTGATTTTTTTATATTGTGGCACCAGGATGTCAATTGTGAACAAAATTGGAAGAAAATAAGATAGAAAATGTTGAGTTTTCAAGGATTAAAACAGTATAAGCCAAGCAGAGTCAAAACTACTCTGAGATTCTGAGAAGTGAGTTGTTTAAAGAAATTACAGAACATTCTCCCAGATTAATTCAGGTTGGTAAATAACCCAAATCCTTTCAGTTACCATTTAAAAACTACTCAAATTGTGGGTTTTTTCCCAGTTGAACTGAGCATCAACCACACAGCCTAGCTTGACTAGGCTAAAACTTCAGTGTGGGCAGGGATTTTCTATTAAAAAGCCTTTGTTTTCTATTTATTTCATTTTTTGAATGGGAGTTTCTTTTACAGTACAATATATAATCACAAAAACTGCTCACCCTGATTTTCATTCCCCATTATCAGCCGTCATTCTCACTATGATCTGTCATGTTATTTAGCACCAAGATTAAAACATCATCTGAGGTATGAAGCTGAGCAGAATAATGAAGATGCATTGTAAAATTTTTTTAAGTAGAAAAAATAGCAAATAGATCTTAAGGCTAAACCTACACATGGCCAAACAGGAAAAATGAATCACGAGAAACATCAAAAAAAAATGGAGACAACTCACAACATGATGAGAAATAAAATATTGAACTAAACAGTTCCAGAAAAAGAGAGAAGGCTGGAAAGAGAAGAGTGTAACATCATGTCAGTCTCCTCCTCTGCCCAACAGAGCCCTGAAATCAGCTTGACTGGAGTCCAGCTTTGCTAAGTTCTACCCATAAAATCAAAGGTCAGATCCTGTCTCCCCCTCCTCCCACCCAGAACGGCTCACAACGCGCTTAGAGGCAGGATGCACCAAAGGTGCAGAACGGCACAAATTAGCTAAATACAAGGAGAGGATGTTTCACCAGGGATTTCTGTTCACATAAAGCAAGCAAGATTATATTGGAGCATGAGGTAACTGAGAACAAGAAGTTCACAGCTTTGGCATCCATCATAGGACAGACCTCCAAAGGCTGAAACAAAAATGCCTTAGGAAACGCTCTCCCATCTGAAAGAATGGCACTTGTTACACACTGGCATTAAAGCTACACCACCAAAATGGGGTGCATCTAATAAACAAACTGAGCCAACACTATCCCAAACAGAGGTTTAACTAGATATAACCAGATTCAAAGAATCACAGTTATTGCTACTAAGTTTAAGTGGAAGGACTATACAGATGATGATGATGGAAGAACAATCAACTGTAAAAGAAAGGGGGCTGCTGAAGACTCACTATCAGACCATTAAACTTGGCCATATGTAAAAACACAGCAGTTCTGTGAGGCAATTTGGCAAGGAAATTCCACATCTGAGGGGCAATGAGAAAAGCTGATTCCTGCACTAAGATTCCTCCAGAAACAATTTGCCAAGCCTGAGCATAGAAAACCTGTCAAGCACAAATGCCCAAGTACTGGTCTCTCAGGGGAGAGACAACTTATGTCAAAACAGCTAAAAGATGCTCTCAGTGAAACATCCATGGCACTTAGTTTGCCATGCTGAAAGATATGGCTTTTAAAAGTATATTCTAAAACTTGTATTTGGTTTTAAAAGTTATCTATTTGACAGCAGGCTCATTAGGAACTGCATCAATTTTCTGCACTTTCATGTTTTCCATTCCCCTTAGGCAAACAGCCATTTCTTCTGGGTACCCCCTTGCACATGGCTAAAAATAATTTCATTAGCATATTGAAATCTCAACCTCTGCCAGTAAATGGATAGTTTTAATACAGCCAGGACATTCAGTAGATCATTAATTTTGAAAGTAAAACATCTTTCTAGTCCACTGCTTTCAATTGTTCACTTCTTAGATATCTTTGTATTTCCTGCTCTTTCTTTATGGAATCGTGTTTTATTTGTTTGTTTAAAGGATGACAAAGAGGTATTAAAATAAATAGATCAGGCTGTGCTGGGGAGGCCCCACCACCTGCTTCTCATGAACCCTAGCTGTTCTTGTTCCAAACCTATTGGAAACAACATATTACAAGGGATAATATTTACACAAAGCAAACAGTATTACTAGATAAATGTGCTGGTTTTACATAGAGAGGAAACTAAATTGGTTTTCAGTAGAGGAGGAAAAATAACAGTGCACAATAACACTGCACTATGATTTTAAATCATTTCTGTAGATTATCAAATGAAGATGAATTGATTGCTTAAAACTTACACTGCACAAATACATTTTGAAAATTCAAAGAGACTCAACAAGGACATTACAAAGTTCTTTTTAAAAAGACCTTGCTGGGAGGATGCAGTAAATAACACTGGGTCTGACTGTGCAGTGGCAGCTGAGAAGAGAAAGTAACTTGTCCACTCATCTTTCCGTCCGTTTCTCTTACATTGAACAGTTCATGATAATTTTGCCAACCTTCTCGTTAAAAGCATACCCAAATGAACTTTAATTGTTGTTTGCCTTGTAACTGTGGCCACAATGTACCAGCCAGCGGTGGGTCTGCTTTCCTAAGGAAATGTAACCACTTTGCCTGGCAGGAAATTCCTCCCTTTTTTCCCCTTCTTTGAGTAAGTTCTTGATCCCAGGGGAAACACTTTAATCAAGTTTGAGATGATAGGTCCTAGAAGCTAGGATAAGGTCCTAAAAGCTAAATAAAAACTAGTGATAGGAGGGAGGTCCCAAATATAGTGTCACTACCAATGGAAAAAGAAGTCAGCACTTGTTGTCACCCATTTCACTGGGTCACAGCCAGCTGACCAGTCTGTACATACACACCAGTCCTCGCAAGTATAATGTCATATGCATTGTCTACCATCATGTAGATGCATCATGGAAGTTATGGTAACTATTGGTGGCAGGAAAGAGTAAAAATGGGAAGGAAATAGCTTTTTCAGTCCTTCCACTCACAGAAAAACATTTCGCTCATTTTCATTGGCTGTGACTATATTTATATCCCAAACTTATTTTGCAACAATTCTTATTATTAGCAACTCTTTTAAGTGTTTTCCTTATGACCATGCATATATGTACTAAACCTGCGATTTTTCAGGGTTTTGTGGACACCAGTATTAAAGGTGCTGAGCATCTGCAACAGGCAGCTCTGGCTTGGAATGTGTGGCTATTGCCTGCTGCTGCAGTGGTGAAAAATACACCCGGGCACTCTTAGGCACTCCTGATAGCAAAGAGGCAGGTTTCATTAAGAAGTAATCTGCTACACTTCACCCTTTTTCTGACAGCAAGAAGAAAGATTAATTCTTGAAGCAACTCTTGAATCTATATTGGGATGGGACGTTCAGTCCCTCTAGAAGACAAGACGAGGTCGCAGGCAATACTAGAGTTAGGACACTTCTTAATTGAAGGGCTACCTAATTCACAACGACCTACACTTCCGTCTGTTTTTGTAGGGCTCTCTCTGTTGTGAAGCGAGACAGACAAAGCCTGTTGTTGTCACTTTGACACTGTGTATCCACTTACCATTCAAAGAAAGTCTTTATATAGAATGTGCAGTAAAATAAGCTACAGCATGAGTCACACTGCAAGACTCCATGCTTCTTGAGTGTTAGCAGGCAGCAGAGGAATCAAATGACTTGCATATGAGAACAAGGCATTATCCACCAAGCCACAAGTGTAATTACAGAAGAGCCTTTAAGAAAGGTTTCATTAACAGAGAGAAAAAGCTTCCTAAATCCACTTCACATAATTGTTCTGTTAACTTACAACTCTAAAACCTTATTAAGAGACAAGTTTTGCAAACCAGACTGTAATAAAAATCAAACACATTGGAAATCATCTGTCTTTATTTTCATATTTTCCACTAACTAGTACTGAAGACTGGATCTCAGGAGATCTCTGCCATGTTCTCAAGTATGTTACTTACTCATCGTAACTGATACCTGAACCAAAACAGGTTTAAACAAGGAAATGTGAAATCTGACTTCCCTGTATCCTTAAGGACATTTGTAGTTCATTTCTGGCAAGAGAAATTTCATTCTTGGGAAGGGCCACATGCAGACACCCTATGTCTCAGCTGGATCCTGGCTCTCATCTATTCCCAGGCTCTGTTGCTCTGCCTTACCAACAGGTAACGTGCATGAGTACAGGATTTAGAAGGCCCCCATGACAGCCTTGAGTCCACAGAAGAATCATAGAACAATTTCAGAAATTTTTTTCACTTCCAAACTTTATGACATCACAGTGGGTTTCAAAAGCTTTATGAAATAGGTACGACATACTTTTCCCACTGTGTGGAAAAACACCTGGTGGTGTTTTCTCCTGGCCAAATCACAAAGTCTTCACGTATCACCGAAGTTTAGCAAACTTGACAGGTATTGCAAATCTGACACAATTAGGAAGAGCAGTGTAAACAGGCCTGCAAACCTACTGAATGGCCACACTGTCCAGCACCTGCCAGTAGGGCCAGCTTCAGACCGAGCTACTCCTTCCTGCAAACAGAAACAAGTGGGAAAATCTAGACAAGAGGAAAAAGTGCTAGTGCACTTTTCAGAACACTTCATAGGTTATAATTTGTCAACAATAGCATGGATCAAATCTCACCTCTTAAAAAGGAAATTTGCTACAAATGTCCAAAGGTGCCATCTTAATTAAAAGAAAGCAAAAAAGAGCAGATGTAAAATTAACTAAGATGCCAAGCAAGACCAGCACTGCCAGCCCAGGCCTACTGACTTGCTCTGTCTCAAGACAGAAACTAAGGGTCCGATGCATCAATGTGTTACTCTGATTTCATGCCAGTGTGACTTCTTCCCAAGAGATGTAAAACTCAAATATTGCTTATATACCAGGCAACA
The DNA here is from genome assembly GCA_013400555.1 of Jacana jacana. Taxonomy (NCBI): domain Eukaryota; kingdom Metazoa; phylum Chordata; class Aves; order Charadriiformes; family Jacanidae; genus Jacana; species Jacana jacana. The sequence continues at coordinate 7,143 of VZTM01035586.1, forward strand.
GAGATGTAGTTGAGGCAAGGTTTCCAGAGTGTAACTAGTAGCAGAAGGAGATGATGGTGGTCAGAGAAGGTGGTTCAAGCTACCAAAGATGAAAGGTAAAAGTGACAAGACTTTGGACTCAACTAACACTTTCTTTGTTGGAGCAGCAGTCCCAGTAGAGAATTTGATTGTCTTTAACTTGCAAAGAGCTACATTTTATCTACATCTCTCACCATCGCCATAAACAGTACAAAGAACAGTAACACACATGCATATCAACAACTCCTAAAGTGGCTCTGTCTAGTAGAAAATGCTTCAAAGAGCCTAACCCAAACCATCTCTGAATTTATGTTTTAGAAGTTTCTGAATGATAAAAGATGTATCCCCTTAGAACTGTAATTCTCAGTGTCACATGTTTGGCATTGCCTACTAATGAGAATTAATTCTATGTTTGATGTTTTCCTTTGTGGTTCTTTTCCCATGCCTTGCAGCAGAATGGTCAAACCTCTGCAGCTACAGCATCCAGAGGGCAATTTTGTGGTGGCCCCTTGCCACGCAGCCCCGGCCATACTCTCTTCCTGGGCAGACAGGTGGCAGACTTCAGTTTGCAGATGCTGAAACAGCCTGACGGGCAGGAGGAGGCACTTGGCTATTAGGCAGCAGAGTGGCCAAACATCTGCTCCCCAGTACCTGATGGGAAAAAATCATAGGCCAAGAACCTGCAGGCCAGACATGACCAGTAAGGCACCAGGGTTATTCACAGAATTGTCCCAGAATGGTTTAGGTTGGAAGAGATCTTAAAGATCATCTAGTTCCATGGCCAGGGACATGCCCATTCATAAGGGACTCTTTAACTTGAACTTGATGAGTGCATCACCATCCCTGCGAACACAGCCCAGTGGAATGCTACTGAATTAAGTGCTTAATATCTGTAAAATGCTTCAAGATAGGTAGATTAAGGATCCCATAGAAGTGCCAACCAAAATAATATTATTCTGACATTGCATTCCTTCAGGAATAGACAGACAAACACTTACACTGTGTAATTGGTCTGGTATCTCTTTAAATATAAATCATTAGAGCTCTCCTGAGATTCCCATCAGTGTCAGTAAACGTATGTACAAAGAACTACTCATTTGATTATCTTACAGTACAAAACCCCATGCATATATCCATAATGATTATATATTCAGTACATTCCCTTTAATGTCAGTACATCAACTGTGTTTCAGTTGAGATTTAGCATTCATCATCACATTCAGGCAAGTTTTGTCTTGCCTTCTCATCTCCCACACTTGATCTGTCTCTTTAAACTTGGCACTTCTAGCAACCTCTCCCAACTAAGTTTTAGAAGTAGATTCTACTCTCTGCTCAATAAGCAAGAGAACGGTATATAATTTTCTGCTTTATGTACAACATCTGGCACTGTAGAAAGAAACATTGCAGATCTTACCCAGGCAGCAGAAAAAACCTAGCTGAAAATCCTCCAGTATGGAAAACAACTCTGCAGCACTGGCTGTAAAACCTATTACATATTATATGAAAGGTTAGCAGATTTCCTGGTAGAATATAGTACAGTGTGTGGGATTTGATTGCTGTATAGAAACAGAGAACTGAGAGAGAGAGAGTCTTCCATCAAACACTAAATGATGAACCTCAATCTGCTTTTCTCTGCACTAAATAAAGAATATCAAGAGAAATCTGGCAGAAGCCTTCACTTCCTAATGTTAGTATTTTGAGTGATAGCCTACACAAAGCATCTGCAACAAAACAACCTTCGCTATTTAACTGGCAAACAAGCTAAGGGTACAAAATTTCCCAAGGCAACCACACTCCATTTATAGGCATTTCAGAGACTACACAGCACTGTGATCCCAGGGACAGAATTTAAAGGTATTTAAGCATTCAGAAACACAGTTATTAAGTGCTGGCCCTCTTAACAATTCCGCAAGAAGAATATGACAACTTGGGACTTCCATGTGAGGCTATGAACTCCTATCTTTAACAAGCCTCCAACTCCAATAAAAGGGTTATTAAATGAAGACAACCCTCTATTAATACAATCTTAAAAAGGGAACCATGATGGAGAAGTTCACCCCTCTGCAATGACAGCACGTGACAAGGGCATGTAACCGCTGGTTGGGACTGTGCAGGGAGTGATCTTACAGTAGCAGTAGAAGTTTCTAAAGCTGCAGAAAGATGAGGCATTTGGTTTTTCATTCATTATCCAAACAGAAAGCAGACTGCCTGAATCAGGGGCCCAATGAGGCAGGAGAAAACTTTCACCAGTTGCACACTGGTAGACATCCCTTCCTCATGGACTCTGGACAGGACAAGTAGGATGAGAGGGTATTTGTCTTCCAGTGACTTTTAATTGCTTGAACTTTCCCCTGTTAATAAAGCAATATTGCTCTCCAAACTCTTCCATAGAATTCTAGCTCTTCAGTTGTCTGTCTCTCAACAACTGTCATGTGCTCCTTGAAGAAGCAAACTCTTCAGCAGGAGTCTTAGAAGGAAGTAGCTGAGGTAGTGCCAGAATGAAGCCAGGACTACTCCATGGATAACTGTCAGGTTGTTTTACAGCCCCTGTCTGCAAAAGCTCTGCTTAACTAGCAGTCAAATATCTACAAAAACCTGTCCTATGCATTTGTGGAAATAAGAGCCAAAATTAACTTGGAAGGTTGCCATGCACTTACGTAAAGTCATGACATGATGTGGTTACTTGTCGGTACTGATATTTATTGAAGTGGCATAAAGTGCTATTCATGAGCTAAAAGCCAACCCAATGTTTTATTCAGAATTAAAATGCTTTTTCCAAAGCGGATGGCTTTTCCAAAGTGGCAAACACTGGGCCAATTCTGTTTCCTTTAATGTCAGAGGCAGTTTCTGAAAACAGCAGCCCTAATTTGAACCATTATGATGGCAGTTCAGGGCAACTCCAGTCTGGCAAGCCTGTGCTGTCTCCCTGGGAGATGAATATGGCTAAGGGTCAGCAAGTGAGCTGGCACAAAACCCAGGAGGTTGGGCTCAAGGGTAACAACAGACTGACAAGGCTCTCCTGGTTAACCGGGAAACCTTTTCCCACTGTGAGAAAGCTGGGGGAAAACTGGAGAAACTCTCTTACGATGAACTACATTTCAAAAGCATTCTGCACAGAGGATGGCCAGGACCATCAGTGAAAAACCAGAAGGAATTTTCATTATAATCCCATTATAACTAAAAGAATTTCTGTCCAGTAGCATTGCAGAGACTTCATATTCCCCCCAGGCCTCCATTCTGTCCAAATTCAACACAACGTACCTGGAGTCTAAATGTGTTGGTTAGATAAATAATTTAATCTAATAATTAGATAATTTAATCCCCCATGGGCTTTTTTTTTTTTTTAAATACTTTTTACTGAACCATTGCTGTTGTTGCACAGCATTATAATTATAATTTAAATTACAAGGATACATGACACATACACAGAATCACAGAATATCAGGGATTGGAAGGAACCTTGAAAGACCATCTAGTCCAATCCCCCTGCCAGAGCAGGAACACTAGATCAGCTCATACTGAATTCAAATTGTAAATGTTAAAGTGAGCTGCTCTTGTATGTCTTATTACTAGACCGTATGACCAACCCCAGAAATTTCCAGGAGAAGCAGCCCTACAAAGATGATGACAGCCAGCCCATTGTGTTTGGGGCATTGCTGTCCAACAGTAAGGTCAGCCCAGATCCAAAACCACCCTGTGATGTTTCAAAGTGTGTCTTGCAGAATGCTAGAAAACTCATTCCTGGCTCTTCAATGCCCTCTTAAGAAGTGACAGAAACCAACAATATTAGTAAAAAACAAAGTTACTGGTTAAAATCAGGTAGTGCTAAGAGAAGAGTGCACCTGGAGTGAACCCACTGAGGGTTTTACATCAGCCATAGAATTCATGGCAGGTTCACCTTTTTTTAACCCTGAAATTATAAACAAAATTTGTAACAACACATTATTGGAAATGTTCTTTTCCCCCTAACATAGCAAGGCCTACTTCAACAAAGATCTCAAATGCTAAGCTTTTTCATTCAGATACAACTCTATCTAATGTACTCTTCAAGGAGTTCAAGTCAATAATGGATGTAGCTATTTAATACCACCCTCTTGCACCCTCTTCCTTCCCTCCTGAGGTCTGTTTTTCCATCAGCATCTAACTACCCATATTCTCATCTTTAAAACTTTTTAGCAGACACCGATGCTATTGAATGACAATGCATGCTGCTACTCTGCCTATAAAACTCTTTTTCTGGAATTCCCTTTCTGAAGGACCAGTGCAAATGTGGGTGACATCCAACCCCTGCACACACTCCTATGCAGCCCATGGCTGTCGGCCGTGGTTCCAAAATGACTGTGGTTGCATTCAAGAAAACGATGGCCTGTGTCCTGCCAGCCACTGGCTCCTACTCCTGTTCCCAACATGTCATCTTCTTGGACAGGTCTTCAAAGACCAGGGAGGAGGCCCTACTGTCAACAGGGACCAGTGAACATATTTGGGTCTTTAAGAAATCGTTGCACAGCCAAGAAAAAATAGCCTGGAAGAGTCAAGCAAATCTTGAGACAGTATTTGCGTCTGTAACATGAGAAAATGGCCACATTTTTCTGCACAAGACATTTACAACAGTAAGTAAAACACACTAGAGCACACTAGTGTTTACTTTAAAAAAGCAACAGAGCACTTGGTTTTGATTTCCAATGTTACAGTAAGTTGTTTTTACATCTTATATATAACATTTTAGCATTTTTTCAAGGGAAACAGATGCATCCATACTTCATATATTCTACTCCATAATGCCTCCACCTAATAGCCTTACTTTTGCCTTAGCGTCAATGAGAATTTAATTAACATCGGTCAGAAAATAAATACGTAACATGAAAATAATTGCAGTTCTATTTGTATGATCTTCCTTCTCATTAAAATAATGGCCCTTTCCCACTGAAAGAAAACCTAAAGTAACAGTTGACTCCAGTCCACCCTGAATTTCCATGCAGTGTCTCACTGTCTCCAGCTGTACGAAGATGAATACCCAGATAAGCCAGTCATTCCCAATGGTCTGTCTTCCAGACCATGGAGCACGTTGAAAATACATAAACCTCTGACCACAGCTTGTGCCACTACTCCTCGGCCTGTTCACAGGGTAGGAAGAATCTAGGTACTAGAAGTTGCCTGTGCATCTTACTTCTACCACGCTTCCTAGCTTGAAAAAAAGAGTACTTTGGAAGTAACGGTAGCCCTTTTAAAGCACTTTCTGTTATTCTGTTTGTATCAAGAAGTCAGCAGCCAACTATCAAGAAAATAAAATTAAAAGACCCCAGCAGGAGTCCCACACTGACCCAGTAAGGGACATACTTTGTGTCTTTTCTTAGTTCTCTTGAGCTGCCACATTGGATTACATTACTTACAGAAGCAAAGATAACAGCATCAAACTCATACACATCAAATGGGAGAGTCTCCTCTCTTTACAAAGTGCTATTGAGGCTTTCAAACTCAAAATTAAAATTAAACAGATTCAAGCTGTGTGTTTTTCCTTGTCTTGATACTCCATCCCATAGTATTTTCCAGTAGACTGATAAAGTGATAGGAGTTCCAGTACTGTATTTAGGTAACTATACAGTAAGTCTACCCATTATTTTGCCTCTCCGTACTGACTGTTCCACGGTCTTCTCTAGAGCATAAAATCATGCCTAAAGACTTGGCTGTCCTTCTGATCCATCAGAGTATTAAAATGAACAGGCATTTCGTCTCCATGTCCTTTTGAGCACAGATTTTATCAGCAGCCATTCACTGGAGTTCATGAAGAAAGCAGCAAGCCAACAGAAGCAGGCAAAAAGAATGGTGTAGCAGCTGCATGGGTCATACATACAGCCACTGCTAAGATGACCACAAACTTAACCTCCTGGTTTTCACATGGTGCTGCCCACGTAAAGACCTGGGCTTTTATCCCATGCCCTCTTCCTTGTTTCCAGAAAGGAAATTTAATCTGAATCTGTGGATGCATCTGGGGATTTAGGCATCTTCAGACTATGTCTAGGAATAAAAGTAGTAATGAATTATCTAAAAATCAACAAACTCCCCACCCTCCCCTGCAATTCCCCCCTGAAGCATTCACTGAATAATTTGTCAACTAAAAATTAGACAGTCCACAAGTTTGCCAACCTTTCATTTACAAAAAGACACAGGGCACCCATGTTAATGCTGCAGTCACTTTTTAATCAAATATTAATCCTTAGAGGTCTTTGAAGGGAGAAGATATGCTCTCTTTGACAAGGCCATTTGTAAATAACTTTTTTGCTTTAACAGTTAACAGGTTAGACGAGGATGCAGCAGGCAAGTCATAGATTAAATAGTACCTTGAACAAATAGGACTCAGCAACATCAAGCAAGAGTCAGAAAGCACAAGCTGAGGGGGATGGGACAATAATCAGGACATGCATTAACTTTTAAAGTTTGCCATTGTCCAATTGCTTTTGGATAGAGTGCATGACAGTGCAGGTCATCCTTTGGAGCAGGCACCTTCAGACTAGGGGCTGCAAAAGCTCAATGCCTCCTTGCAGCAGAAGTTCCATGAGGAAATGTGACTTGATCTAATTTTGGAATCTGGAAAAAAGACAAACATCAGGAAGGAAGTTTAAAAATATATGGAAAAAAGTCCTTTCAAAGAAAAAGGAAACTCAAACCGGATAAATTCAAATAGTAGTAAGTCAGCATCAAACTGCTGTGACATGTCTCTTTGGAAACTGCAGATAAGGATTGCTTGTCCCTCTCTTGAACATTTTAGACAGTAAGCAGGAAGTCACTACTGTCTTCAAATGGGTTTAGCCCAGTAGTTTCCAGTTGTCCCTGTACATACTATTAATGCAGACCTCCATTTGTGTCCAACACACATTAAACTCTGTGGAGTTGGGTCTGCACAGCGCTCTACACACCCTCCCTTCACTTTCAGACACTCCTACCTACAGAACAACGTTTGAAACTGAAGTGTAGAATATTCCAGACCCTAGAGATGATCAAAGATCTGGTAAAACCAAGAATCCTAACAGAGGAAAATACTTTCAGATTTCTGGGATAAAGACACAGAACACCCTAATTCCACATGAATCTTTCAGTACTGTGCGTACACTTTCAGCAAGCACAATCCCCTCTAGGTTCCTGGAGGACTGCTTAGACCAGTAGAGAGTACTTGATGAAGTCTCACCCATACCTTCGTGGAACATCAGGACCACCTCAGTCAGCTCTCCTGATTCACCTGATAAATACAGTCTCTAGGGGACTATATTAGAGTCAATTCCTCATTTAACTTGCTGAGTTTTTAAAAATTCTTGGGTCAAAGAGAAATTAAATTAAGACTATTAGCAACTCCCAGTTGTAGGAGAGTAAATCCTCATTATGCACTAAAATGTTCTAATTTACATTACAGTCATTCTCAGGTGGGAGAATGGACACATGTTTGCTTCACAATGACCCCAGAGGGCAAAGGTTTCCTCCCATTCTCACTTTGTTCCCCTCTCTTCATCCTCCATCCAACCCCTCTTTTTCTCTGAGCTCTGTAAACCATGTAGAATTTATTTTGAACCAGAGTAAAGGGAGAGAATGGGCAGTAAGCAGGGCAAAGAGGGCTACTGGCTCATCTCACCTCCACAGCTGCAAGCCAAACTGTAACAGGAAAATCAGAGGAAGTAAGAGGAACAACATACAGCATTCAAAAAAACACCCATTCTGCAAAAGTCCGTTTTCAAGAAAAGGTGCTGAAATATTAGAATTATCAAACATAAATGAATGGAAAGGATCCCCACTAGTTTTTCTAAAATGAATGAACATTAGCTCTAGGTTCTTCTCTCTCTATGTGCATGAGATGGGCAAAAGGGTCAATAAGATTCACATACAAGGAGAGCGAAAAAAATCCATATACCAACCTTCTATACCACCATCACTAAACTTTAGGTACAACTTCTCCTATGAATAGTCTATGAATTTCAGACATTTTTAGTATACCAAAAGATAGTCTATCCTAAGCCTCCTCTTTTGCTCCAAAAAGGCCCAGCACTCTGCTATGATCGATTCTGAATTCATAAACTAAACAAGGCACAGCTGGGTAAATAGTGAACACAGACAGCACTTAGGAAATGGTTATTTATCCTAAATCAACCCTCAAACAACCTCATACCCTCTTTCTTGGAATCAAAGTAGTGCTGGAATTTCACATTTCAGCCATACAATCTATGTCTTCACCACAAGTGCTAATTATAGCGAGCTCAACTGCTGCTGCTTCTCTTGTTAAAGCAGTTTACCATCGTTCTCATAGAGTCCAGCATCATTAACTCACCGATGTTTTCAGCTGAGTAAAGTATCCCACACTTCCCAAACTGAGCTGCTACGCAGCACTGCTGTATTGCTCTTTCAGGGAATATAGTAGTGAAGCCCATCTGCAGTCATATTTCTGCACTGCCAAAGTTCTGTGCAACTGTGGTGCAGTCAGTCTGGTAATTTTCCCTCTGACATATGCATGTCAGTACTAAATCTCTACATCTGTAAAACACTTTGGGATCCCTGACAAAGAAGGCCTCTGTGCAAAGGTCAGATTAGTAACTTTCTTCTTGAGCAAAAAGTATTTTAGGAGAATTTAAACAGACAGGCAAGTCTAGCATTTTGAAAATCCTCACAGCTGCTGTTTGCTACCGAAACTCTCAGAGTCACGTGTGTCCACATGATCTGCTAAGCTGGGAGCTGGGGGCTGCCTCTTGCTCTTGAACTTTTTCCTCCTGCACTGCAAGATCTGCTCAGCAATGCTTTTATTGTGTACTGCTGAGTACACGAGCATGCATGTAACGGGCATGTGATGGCAGTTGCTTCTAAAAGGTTTATAACTAGGCTGTCCTTTCTTACCATTTCTTTGGGTACTGAAACAAATTCATTAACATTTCAGAAATTGGTCTTTAACAAACAATCAACCCAAAACCTAAAATAAATGCAACTTGGACTGCACTTTGCCCTACATGGCAACCTCAGAGTAAAGGAACCGCATGTTCAATTTTCATTCTCTCTAAAGATGAAAATACATATGCTAATTATCTTTACAGAATATTTATATGAATTTTGCTTTCCCAGGACTTAATAGAGTATACATAGAGGCTACAATGCTTTAAAGATTTATTTAAAGGCTAGCACAGAATGGAATACTAATAGCATCATTGCAGGCTTCCTGTGAGTAACAAAGAAAACATTAACTCTCTGGAAAGACATGAAGCTTACAAACTGAAATTCCGTCCAACACTAAAGTAATGACCACTTAGAAATATAAGAAATTGTTATGAAAATAACATAACCCATCAAAGTCCGTAGGTCTGTCAGCTTTCTTTTTCTGTGCTGTAACAGGAACTGTGGCATCAGCACAGGGCATTACAGAGGGATTAATGACTAGCTGCAATTAATGGCCCCAGGCTATGCCTGAGGCAATCAACTCCTCCCACCTACTCACTAATCCCAGGAGATACTGTAGTCTCCTTTGGAGCATCAACATCCAGATTTTCATATAATCCTTTCTGCCCAGGATTTTTGTGTTTTAACGCTATTTGGAATATTTTATATACATATGTGAGTAAAAATACACTGAATTAAGGAGAGCATATTGGTGTGAAAAGCAGTATCTACGCCTTCAAGGCTATCGGAGCACATGTTCTCGGAGAACACAAGTGGGCTTGTACTTTTGATCACTTGCTCTCTGTACATTTGACATGAGAGCTATATTGCATTAAAAGCTTCCTGTTACTCTCTCAGCGCTCTGGCTCCCTCAGAAAGCCTGTGCTTCACCCATGCTCCATTTTCTTGTTTTACAGCACCCTGTACCACTACCACCGCTGTCGTATAAATGTCACTGAATATTTTGGATAGGTGCTAGGTAGGCACTTTCAAAATTGGCTATAATGCATGTACAACAAAGATAACAACCATTTTAGTCATCATTGCAACCAAGTTATTATCACTTTATAGATCTTAATTTGAAAAAAAAAAAAGTAATAGAGAAAGGTGATGGTTCCTATGTTACTCTAATCCCTGGCAGAGTCTCTCCTCACTTACGCTTTTGTATTCCTCACCCAAAAAACTCCCTCTGTGAGTGTTCACTGACTGCCTTTTGGCACAGACAGTAAATACATTGCAAACTTCCAGCAGTTACACTTGCATAAAGTATTGACTGTTCTTCTCAGATGAGGTCACCAAAACTGCAAAAGACCCTTCAAATTTGGACCCTGGATGCTCTCTTCCCCAGAAAAGCATTGCCCTGAAGAATAACCCATTTGACTGAGATGCAATCTGGAATGTTGCCATTCACCACAGCAGGGATTCTTGACATGACTAGCAACAAATGAAATGGAGAGGTCTTTCTGACTGCTGAGCACTGCAAACTAACTCTCAGCAAGCTGAGCTACACACTTACATTCAAATACCCTCTACTAACATAGAGTACCCATCAAGACCGCAGCAATCAGAAACACTGTCATCACATGGTATAAAAAAATAGGCACTCTCTCTCATATGTGTTTAAGTTTCCAGCTTGTGTGCTCAGTTATCCACCACTCGGTTAAATTCTCTGTCAAACACGTGCAACACATTTCGCACTGAAGCTTATGTGGTCTGTGCATAAGCATCTAGATTAAAGACAACAAAGTTTTGATGCCCATGGCCAAACATTGAAACTTTTCATGATTACATTTAATTTCTTTAAGCTTCTGGAAAAATCTAACCTATGCTTGTGTGTTCCTTCGAAGACACAGATCCCGTATCAGGACATGGTACGGGCTGTAACAGATAATTGTATATGTAGCAGTACAGCAAAAGTAGTTTTAGACAGATACCAAACATATTTACCTCCCTGTTGTTTCAGAATTGTCCACAGATTACGTTAATACCAAAGACACAGATCTGCACTGAAGTATCTCCCCACTGTAAAATAGAGCCAGCAATTTTATCACTGCTTATCGTGGCCTCAGGAAATTAGTGCATTTGTGTGCAATTATCAGTTTTCCATGGCCTTTCACTGTCTGCAGATTTTTTGCTCTAGTGATGGTGATGTTACTGGGATGGTTAGCTTCTTTCCCCTCAAAAACAGATAAAAGCTGAAATGACAGAGTTTCTGGCAAGAGAATTTCTGGCAGAGGAAGCAAAGTAGGAAGTGCAGCTCCTGATACAAAACAGCCCACTCTGTCTCGTCTGAGAGAAGGCTTGCTGCCTGGGTATTTCTCAAATCTCTCTGCTGGATGAAAATTTACCAGGGTTTAAAACATCTGAAGCTTTCCTGTTATGAGAATTATGTGCTTTACAGATCATGATAAATCCTGCCTAAAATATGAAAGCGTCAGTGCTTGAAAAACAGTTCCTTTCCTTCAGCGAGGTTACAATTACAGTGCAATGAGTGGACTTGGACTACAGGATCCCTTTTAACTCAGAGTGAAAATGTATGTATATATTGCATAAGCAGTGATCAAGCACCACACAAAAATTATGAGAGACTCTTCCCTGAAGGAGGAGCCCCTCAAGAATTGTCCTTGCATTATTCCTATCACGCTTCTTTCTGCTTTCTTCCTTCCTCCCAACAGTCATCATCTGTCCAAGGAAAATAATGGCAGATTATTCAATGGCCTCGTTACCACAAGAAGTTGTTACGGTAAGTCAGAAAGCTGAGAAATGGGGTTTGTATGGGCTTGCAGTGCCTTCTGCAGGGAAGTTCAGCTGGAGTCACTGAGGAAATACAAAACAGAGGCAGGAACAAGTTTTAAAAAGAACACCAGCAACCCCATATTGTGACTGGAAACAAGAAACAACCACTCATACTACTTCCCAAGCTCAAACTGGAAAGCTAATTGGGACAAGGCCCGCGTGTAGTACAAGAAGACACAGTATACTTCTCCCATGGTTCTGATCTCTGTCACAGATGCTAATTCTACATTTTCTTATTCACTCTTCCTTTCAGTGATTGCTCCCTCCATTTTTTAGTTATTTGTTTAGATTTTCAGTACATAAAAATCCTGGCATTGCCATTATGGGCTCTGAGCCATCTGAGCAATCTTCTCAAAATACACTAACACATCATCCATATGGTTACCCAATATGTAACTATTTACTTTCCACGATAATAACAGAAAGGTAACAAAAACTGCTAGAAGCCTCACAAAACTTCACAAGACATTTCCCCACTAACTAGGAGTCTACGATTTTCACTGGACAGCAGACATCAGGCTGCAGGATCCCGTTGGAACAGATAAGTCTCCCTTAGAGAAGACTGAAGTATCAGATGAGTGGTTGTCTTTAAGAGCTATCTGAGATCACTGTGGTGTGTGCTCCAGCAGAGCCTGATAAACAGTTCACTATGTTCTGGAAGAAATCTACTTCGGAGACAGCGCTTAGCAAGGCTGGAAAGGCTATCTGAAAACTGAAAGAGATACCAAGGAAATTCCTTTCCAGATATGCTCTTCCTCCGTAATAGCTGGTAACTGTTACATGGTTTTCAACATGGGTTCCAAGATATGGTTAGAAGATCCAATCAAGGTATAAATTGTTTGTTTTTCTTCTAAGCTGTAATTGGTACTATTTTTTTTACAGTCAATTTACACGAAAAATTCTCTTGCCCCTTCCAGAGATTCACTGTTTCCCGAGAAGAGAATGATACTTGGGTCAGAGTTGACTTTGTTGAGACAGTTACCAGCTGTATTCTCACCACAGCGAGAGTGACACTGCCCCAGGGTAAAGCCGTTGACGACGATTTTCTAAGTGTACTTCAGGTGGTATCAACTGATGCTTTGAAGGTGAGTGAGTTGATCTGTGGCTACTTTATACGCTGTAGCTCGTGAGTTAACATTTTATGCCGGAAGTTGGTTGTGCTACGGGGTATTCCAGACACAATTCACTGGATGGATTAGCAATCATTGAACTTGTGGAAAAAATCAATGAGCTCTTAGGCCTGCGCGCATAAAGCAAGACGGGAGCCCTTCTCACATAATTCAAAGATCTGCAGCTCTTAGGTCTCTTCGGATAGTTGCAAAATGGTGTCTCCTTGCATCCAAAGTGATGAGAGCCCAGAAAAGACAAGGAGGAGCAGGAAGAAGGAAAGCCTTATCACTCCTTGTCCTGGCCAGCAGAACTGGCAAGCTGCAGGATGGGAGCACAGCAGACCCAGTGCAGCAATACTGCTGTACACCCTCTCCTGTGGTGGTCACAGAACCACAGGGCCTCTCCAGTCTGCTTCTGTGATTAACACAGAGACAGTAGAGGCCAAACTTTAAACTTCAAGTGGAAGTTGTACAGTTTTGTAGACAGAAATCTATAAGAAATGCTATTTAATCAAACCAGTTTTAAGCTCTATGGTTATACTCAGGTATTTTTCTCAGGACAGCCTTTTCTTTGTGTGAGGACTCATGCTGCTTTAGGGTTCCAGGCCCTGGCTCGGTAACCTTGGTTATTAGGAACTTTTCCATTAAACTCAATGGGAGCAGGAATATTTTGTATGTTGCTTGCCTAAACATTGTAAGTACAAGCAAATTCAATATACTGAAATTGGCATCCGTGAGCCCCCTGAGGCTCTGAAAGTGCAGGGATTAGTGTCATTAGCACATTTTTCTCTGAAGTACAAGACACTAATTAGCATATATTTCTTGACTAAAACTGAAGGTGGAAATGAAGATCAGGTTGGAGCCTAGTGAAAGAGCTTACAAGTAACAGTGAAATACTCATCAAAATAAGCAGATAAACTCAGAATTTCATGCTAGAGGAAGGGGATGTGCCTTGTTTTGACAAATGGAAACTGCATCCAGAACCAAATTCAGCCTACAAATGGTACTCAATAGACTTTCGTCTCTTCACCTAAAAAGGAAACTTAAAAGAAGCAGCAACCTAAGTCCAGTTTTGCCATACACAGTGCAATTACTTTAGCATCTAATTTAAGTGTGACTGCATTGTTCAACTTCACAGAAACGCTTCTTTTAAGATCACAATATGAACGAAACAGCAGATTATCTTAGCGGTCATAGAATTCATAACTGTTCCAACACAACGTTGTTAGGAATCTTTATAAATTGTGGCCAGGTACAAGAAAATGAAAACTACTTCCTTGTCCCATTATTTTTGTAAACCAGAATAACCTCCTGCAGTTCCAGAAATCACATGAAAAAACAATGCCTTCATTTTACCAAGAGAGCACCAACTCCATTAAGAGAAACCAGATTGATTATACTATTGTGCCACGCGTGAAAGAAGAACATTTCACAAAACAACAACAAAAAAAAGGAATCTTTGCCATGGAGTTTACAATTTAATATGACATCGGGTGCATTAGAACAGAAGTAACAAGGTCAAAGAAATCCTGTTCCTGAGAGAGCTTTCCTCTCTCTTTTTGTGTTTATTATTTTGTAAGTCAGACTGCTAAAGCTATGGGTGCCCAACGGGACCTCAGCTCCAGGGGCTGAGTGCAACTGAGAGCCTGCGTGATCATGCCTATGTGTAATCCGTACAAAAATAAACCCTGCACTTGGTCCTTGCTTCACCTGCCAGTTGGCCAGATCAAGGGAAGAAAGAGCATCCTTTTTGCCATAAAGCCTCACCTTTCCCTTCTTCCATTCCTGTCTATTATTCTTGTAGTGAAGTTGCAACTATTAATAACTTTTGTTTTGCTTAAGACCTACACAAAATATCTGTGTCTCAAGACCTGAAACTGGCCCACATTCTGGGTATTTGAGCTCTGTGAATTGGACCATAGCTATAGTTATCCCTACATTTTTCAATTGCCACAAAACCAAATTATTTGTAGACTAAACACATGCAGGCTACTTCTGTTTCTAATCCTCTTGTTATCATATTTGGCCATAGCTATCAGAATATAAAACAAATGGACAGAGTTCTGTATCTTTAGACATACTTAATCAAGTTCCTGTTACTGAAACTTCCTTTGCACTTACTTTTTCATATTTCATAAATGCCCCTATCTTTCCCTAAAAACTAGTAAATAAATAAAGCGTTATTGATTTCTTTTTTTAGAACTGCTTCCAAATTTCCCTCGTTTTCAGACTGCACAGCAAGACCTGCCTTGGGTTTCCCTGCTTCTTTCCCTAAAGCCATGACAGACAGCCTGAGATTCCACATCAATAGCTTCTACTATACGTTTTTTCTCTTTGAACAAAGCATCACCTTAACATCTGAACAGTAAAATTCCACCTTTCCTTTTTATTTTCCCATGCATTATTTAAACATGCCATCCTGAATTCTACAATTAGGGTATTCCTGGGTAGCTACAATCAACAACATCTTTATAGTCTGATACAGCAGGAAATGTGGGCTCTCCAGGATATTTTCACACATTTGTTTTCTGTATAGTAGCCTCAATTTAAATATGATAATCTAATTTAGTAAAAATGAACTAAAATCAGATTTACTGCAAAAACTTTTGAAATTTAATTTTCAGACTAGCAATCAATGCTTATTCAGTTTCTATCTTATCCCTGCCTTCCCTTTCTGTAGATGCTTAAGTGACATTAAATTAAAGCATTGCACAAATTTAAAAAACTGTAGGAAAATAACTATTTCTACTTAATTCAGGAATAAAAAGGTCCACAGAAATTACTCTCTGTAAGCATTTTTCTTAACATAAAGAATAAAAAATTGCAAAAATTCTCACAGTAGAAAATATATATATATATTTGTGGCATTCTGTCTTTCAAATCATTTTGAAATGTAAGATGACAGAAAGGAAGAGAGATCTCACTATCATCTCACCCAAAACCTTACTCAATTTCTGAGATATGACTCTAAGGATTAAATATTAAAACATCTTCAAATAAAGAACTATGTTGAGACACACAGTAATAAAGCCCATTATTATTCACAGACATAAACAGTATCAAACTATTATCTGCTTAGTATTATACTTCGCTCCATTATATTTCCCCTAAATCTATGCAAAATAAAAATACAATCTTGTAAACAGCAATAATTACAACAGAGGGAACAAAAAAATAAAGAAATCTTAAACTTACATTGATGTGTTATTATAGGTCCTGCCGAGCAAGTAGCCCTAAGGGTACATTTTAGGTTTTTTATCCATGCTCCGTTCTTGTTGCTGATGTGACCACTTAGGCACATGGTCAAGTTGCAATCAGCTTCCCTCTTAGTGATGTATGAGAGCTGTGCTGATTTATCTAGTCCTTCTGCAGCAGATTAGCACTAATGTTTCTGCTTCTGCATCCTACCTTTCTTTAGCCGTAGACTCTGCATTATCATTGGCAATCCGAATTAAAGAGCCAGTGAATGTAGCACAATTTTCCTTCTGAAACCATGGCAAAGCAGGTACTCTCACACTTTTTTATCCACTGAGCCTGTTTTTTAGTATCTTTGGCAAGAACAGTAGTCAGAGATACAGAAGAATGGTTCCAATAAGTCTGCTATAGTCTTTTCATGATTCATTCTGTTAAAGGAATATTCTCCTATGCAGATGGCCCCAGGCAAGAGACAGCTGTAATACACCAACATTTCAGCCAAAAACACAGGATTTTCACTTGATAGCACAAAGGTATTATAAGCGCACCATGAAATTCTAGTTTATCCCAAAGACACAGACAATGTAAAATTAATGAATGCAAATAGGGCTTATGAAAAAAAGCAAGTTAAGTACTTTATATGGTGAAGGTACTCAATTTATAAACTCATTTGGTTAAAAACTGTATCAGTGACTTACGGTGTATGTGCTCATTACGAATTCTCTCTTTTCCCCTTGGGACTGACACATTTTACAGTACGGGATTGTCGAATTCAGCTCGTAAAAATATTACAAAGAACCTAACTGAACCTTGTTGTTACTATTTTGACTTTCCAGTAAACAAGTAGTATTTTAGCAGTAAACTGCAATTGTTAATTTATGATCTTTTCTATTCAAGA
This sequence comes from Jacana jacana, assembly GCA_013400555.1. Taxonomy (NCBI): domain Eukaryota; kingdom Metazoa; phylum Chordata; class Aves; order Charadriiformes; family Jacanidae; genus Jacana; species Jacana jacana. Next base: position 24,063 of record VZTM01035586.1, read on the forward strand.
CACCATGAGACACAGCTATTTAAACTTTCATTAGGACTTTGAAAAGTATTTAGGAAAAAATGGATGTCTTAGACCATCTAGTCTTGAAAATGTGAACATTCTGACAAGTTTGCTCACTGTCAAAACAACTCACATCACTGCTGTTCTTTGCTGCTACTCCTTCTGATCACAGAAGGTAAGTATTCCTCTCTGCTTTTAAGAAACAAATGCCATACCTGAATATTAGACAAGAAATACGTGCCACTTAAGCTTTAGTAATATTTGAACAGCAGAAAAATTTCAGCTAAAGACCTATTCTCTGTTTATTACCAGCATTAATTTTAGATAAACATTACATGGAGCATCTTACCCTAAACAGGAAAGCAGGAAAGAAAGAATGAAGAAAATAAACTCATTATTTTATTATAAACCCTAAAATAAAGAGGGGACATTTTTGCTCTAATGTGAAAGCCTACTGTGGCAAAATGTGGCAACATTTATTTCAAAGTGCTTTCTGGATTTTACATATACTTATTTTACACCTGGCACAGAAACACAGTAACCTCAGGGACAGAATGTAATAGGACCTAAGGATTCATTAGCACAGAATTGTTAAAAGGCAGTTTTAGACTTAGGTGCAGGACTGCACACAAGACTTCTTCAAACTTTCCCAGCTTCCTTCCTCTTTTGGTGTGTTGATAAGGAATGAAACAGGTGGATGCAGAAGGGCATCTGGAAACCAGAGTGAGAATCACTTGAGGAAAGATACCTGAAAAAAGTTTTCAAAGCTTCCCCAATGCTGAGCTGCCAGCAGCTGCCTCGAACAGAAACACTGAGGAGCTGATGTACCTTCAGCCTCATGCCCTCCCAGCCTTCATGCAACTCCTTGGAAATCCTGAGTAAGAATCTTATGATTCTGAATTTCAGAAGTCTCTCTGGATAATAGGTGCCTACCAGCACACATTCAAAGAACTGAAGGACTGTATGTGTTTCAAGAAAGATTGAGCCAGGTTGCTGCATTCTCCATCTGGCTTTGAATCCTCCTCAGGACCATACTCATCCAAAGAGCAGCAATTCTACCTCCAAGGTGCCTTCTCTGGGTAATGAGATTCAAACTCCCAACTCTCATGCCTCAGGACAGTGTCCTAAAGAAATAGCTCTACTCCACTAACAGTGCTCCTACCCACACCCCTTCTGTGGAGAAAGGTACTACAATACCAGGAAANGCTATTGCAGGTGCACACAAAAAATTACTCTGAAAACAGTAATACAGCTCCATTTTAAATATGACATTTTTTTTGCCCCTAGACTACCATTTAGAAGTTGTTTTGGAATCCCATTGCTCTGATGGTTAGAAAGAAACTTCTAATGTACGCTCAGGCTGCATTTGTACCTACCTGCTCCTGAGCAGCATTGTCCTTTAACAGTTTATTTCCCCTGAGGAGTGGTCTTGTTTACTTATAGAGAGCAAACATATTCCCTATCAGTTTTCACAACAACAGACTAACCAAGGCGTGCTCCATTAGTCTTATATAAAATATACACTCCATCTCCCTTACCATGGCAGTTCTCCACACCTATCCCAGTCTGAGTTCATCTCTAATCGTGGGTGAGCAGAACCACGTATCTCATGTTCCACTCGGGGACTTACCACAGAATTTATTTTAGTAGACCAAACAAACTGTGGTTTTAACACACGGCTGCAATAAAACTTAAACCTCCTACCATCTCATCTCTTAGCAGCTAAAAACTTCAACAGCTTTATCTGTGATGGCATTCTGACATACGCCAACTGGGATGTGTTAATACATACTTTCTCTGCTACACTACATGAGGCCATGAAGCAAGAATCAACATCAATCTGCATTGACTTATGTCAAGTAAAAATATGAATATAACATTACTGTTGGCCCACTTGCTCAACTCCCAGTTATGTACAGAAACAACATGTTGGTTTGATAACATAAATTCCAGTTCTGTCTGTCTCTATTCAGCAGGGAGAGGGAAGAATAGCCATCGTACCACTGCCACCAAAAAACCACCA
>VZTM01035590.1:3085-20117 GCA_013400555.1 Jacana jacana
CACCCCCAGGTCCTTTTCTGCCAGGCAGCTCCAGCCACACTGCCCCGAGCCTGTAGCCATCCATGGGGTTGGTGTGGCCCAAGTGCAGGACCTGGCCCTTGGCCTCATTGAAGCCCATGCCATTAACATTGGCCCATGGATCCAGTCTATCCCAGTCCCTCTGTAGAGCTTTCCTGTCCTCAAGCAGATCAACACTCCCACCCAACTTGGTGTCATCTGCAAACTTACTAATAGTGTTTTCTATGTCCTTATCTATATCATCGATGAAAATATTAAATTGAATTGAAATATGAAATTCTTGCCTTTTGAGCCGAAAAGAAGGGGAAAAAAAAGCAATTCCCTCTAAGGCATTTGGTTTTTCCAGTGTCTGAAAGGGCTACAGGCAGGTTCAAAGGAGGTTTTTTCTGTGAAATGTGCTGCTTTTTAACAGCAGAGAGTCCTGCAGCCACTATTTGAAAGGTGCTACTCCCTATAACGTCAGAGGATTCTCCTGGGTGAGATGTTTCACACCAGCTTGTTTCAGTTTCCAGTCCCAGCACAGCGTTGCCACGAGGAAGTTCTCCGGGAGATCATTTACGTTGGGTGACTTAAAATTACTTTTTGTTCATTGTTTTTGAATTAGGAGAGATTTTACTGCTGGAGTTTGTGTTTGCAATCTGAATTCTGGTCCTAAATTGCTTTTTTTTCCCTTTTTTTTTTGTATTCCTTTTAATTAGGATTAGGATCTTGTTGGTATTTTTGCACTGTTGACAGACCCTCGTGCTTTTTGCTGTCCCCCAAATCCTTAAAATATTCCTGCACGTTGTTACCTATTTTTGTGGCTTTAGATTTGGGAATTGAGTATAATTTTTTAGAAGTCAGACTCAAAAAAAAAATTGAAGATTTCCCTGTGGCTTCCTTCCCTGTGAGAAATACAGAAGGGACACAAGCAGTGGGTAGCATTTCATCTGGCCAGAAAACAAGTCCCCTTGGTGATAAACGTCCACGTGAATTTCGGCCGGTCACAAGTGGTTCCTCAGGGCTCAGTGTTGGGGCCATTCCTGTTTAATGTCTTTATTGATGATGTTGATAGGGATCTAGAGAGCACCATCAGTGAGTTTGCAGATGACACCAAGTTGGGTGGGAGTGTTGATCTGCTTGAGGGCAGGGATGCTCTGCAGAGGGACTGGGATAGATTGGATGGATGGGCCAATGTTAATGGCATGGGCTTCAANCAGCAGCAGTAGGGAGGTGATTGTCCCCCTGTGCTCAGCACTGGTGAGGCCACCACCCCTTGAGTCTTGTGTCCAGTTCTGGGCACCTCAACCCAAGAGAGATCTGGAGGGGCTGGAGCAAGTGCAGAGGAGGGACACGGAGCTGGGGAAGGGCCTGGAGAATAAGGCTTATGAGGAACCATTGAGGGAGCTGGGAGTGTTTAGTTTGAGGAAGAGGAGGCTGAGGGGAGATCTCATCCCTCTCTACAACTGCTTGAAAGGGCATTGGAGAGAGGTTGGTGCTGGTCTCTTCTCACTGGTAGTTAGAGATAAAACCAGAGGGAATGGCTTCAAGCTGCAGCAGGGTAGGGTTAGGCTGGACATTAGGAAAGAATTCTTCCCAGCAAGAGTGGTCAGAGCCTGGAATGGGCTGCCCAGGGAGGTGGTGGAGGCCCCATCCCTGACTGTGTTTAAGAGTAGATTGGATGTGGTGTTGAGGGATCTGGTGTAGGGGAGAACTTGTAGAGTAGGGCTGATGGTTGGACTGGGTGATCCCAAGGTTCTCTTCCAACCTGAATGATTCTATGATTCTATCAATTTGGGTTTGGGGTATTTTTAAAAAAGGCTCCTTAAAGTGCACAGGTACTGTTTGTGAAATCCACAGCAGACAGTTCACCAGGTCTGCACCGTGTGGCCGTGATCTGCCTTAGTCAGACACCGACGTGTAGCAGTTACTGCTCGGGATTATAAATAGACCAGGAATTTAAAGATCCATCTCAAAACAGCTCTAAAGGAGAAGTCAGACCAGTCTTGGAGACCATGTGCTAAAAACCACCACCCACCAGCAGGCAAACAGTGGGGGTGGTTTTGGCTCGTTTCTACCTTCTCCAACCTCCCTCTCCCTCATCTCTGGGGGGGTTTGGATTCAGTTGGAATCGGGTCCTTCCCAGTTGGAAAATCATGGTGTGCTTTTTTGTGTAATGTAAAGTGAACTGTTAGCTCTTTTATCATTTTCTTTTAGCTCTTCCCCCTTTAGGGCAGATTTACCCACATGGCTCTGCTTTCCCCCGCCCCTCCTCAACCCTCCCCCCCCCTTGCAACAGGGAAGCAAAGTACTAAATATTTGGGGAAGAACGAGGATTATTGCAGGGTCACCCACTGCCTTTATGGGCAGTGCTGTAGGGTCAGTGCTCAAGCTGCCTGTGGGTGCCTTGAGCATTCATGGAGTCACAGATTGGTTTGGATTGGAAGGGACCTCAAAGATCATCCAGTTCCAACCCCCCTGCCCTGGGCAGGGACACCTCCCACCACACCAGGTTGCCCCAAGCTCCGTTCAACCTGGCCTTGAACCCTTCCAGGGATGGGGCAACCACAGCTTCTCTGGGCAACCAGGGTCTCACCATCCTCACAGCAGAGAAGTTCTTCCCCACATCTCATCCCCATCTCCCCTCTTTCAATGCCAAACCCTTCCCCCTCATCCTAGGGCTCCCCTCCCTGTTCCAGGGTCCTTCCTCAGCTTTCCTGGAGCCCCTTTGGGGACTGGAAGGCCGTTATAAGATCTCCTTGAAACCTTCTCTTCTCCAGGCTGAACGCTGCAACTTTCTCAGCCTGCCCTCACAGCAGAGGGACTCCAGCACTCCCAGTATCTCCGTGGCCTCCTCTTGCCCCACTCCAACAGGTCCATATCTCTCCTGTGCTGAAGCCCCAGAGCTGGAAGCAGCACTGGGATGGTCTCCCTAGAGGGCATAGGACACTTGGAGGGCACCCAGTCCCACAGCTCTGCTCTCCCAGGAGGCTTTGTGGCCGTGTAAGAAGATGGGAGGGAACATACCAGGGTGACTTCTCAAGCATCTGAGATCCCTGCACTCAAATGCCAGCAATAAACAGAACTATTTGAATTCCTCGTGCTCAGCCAGAGCTGTGATTCATCAGCATGATGGAGATCTGCCAGTCAAAGGTCAGGCTTGTTGTCCCAGGCGAGTGTAACTTCCACACAGAAGCTGGGTGGAGGAAGAAGGAAGAACCTGGTATATATATATACATATTTACCTAGACTATTCATGGCCTTTGTCTAAGCCTGAACTTGAGTGAGAGACGAGCTGGAGGAATGGTTGGATGATGAGTGAGATGAGCTGGGTGACGTTATCTGGGCAGGGATGATTGGATGGGTGGATCTGGACAGGCTGGATGGATGGGCCAAGGCCAATGGGGTGAGGTTCAACAAGGCCAAGTGCCGGCTCCTGCACTTGGGTCACACCAACCCCATGGATGCTCCAAGCTGAGGCAAGAGTGACTGGAGCTGCCCAGCGGGAAAGGACCTGGAGGTGTTGGTTGACTGTCATCTGAACACAAGCCAACAGTGTGCCCAGGTGGCCATGGAGGCCACCAGCATCCTGGCCTGGATCAGGAACAGCGTGGGGAGTAGGACTCGGGAGGTCATCATCCCCCTCTACTCAGCACTGGTGCAACCCCACTTCAAGTGCTGGGTCCCGTTTTGGGCCCCTTCCCACAAAAAAAAAGTCATTGAAGGGCTGGAGTGTGTCCAGAGAAGAGGAAAGGAGCTGGTGAGGGGTCTGGAGACCAAGTCTTGTTTGTGAGGAGCAGCTGAGGGAGCTGGGGGTGTTCAGCCTAGAGAAGAGGAGGCTGAGAAGAGACCTTCTGGCTCTCTCCAACTCCCTGAAAAAAGGGTGTAGCCAGGGGTGGTCGGTCTCTTCTCCCAAGGAACAGGCCATGGGGCAAGAAGAAATGGCCACAGGTTGCACCAGGGGAGATTTAGGATAAATATTAGGAAATGTTTTGACAGGGAAAGGATTGTGAAGCCTTGGAATGGGCTGCCCAAGGCAGTGGTTGAGGAACCATCCCTGGAGGGATTCAAAAAACAGGTTGACATAGTGCTGAGGGACATGGTTTTTTATCAGAGTTAGGTGGATGGTTGGACTTGATGATCCTGGAGGTCCCTTCCAACCTGGACAATTCTATGGTTCTATGATGGTGTTATCTGGAGTGTGTGCTGCAGAAAAAGGTGGTGGAAAGGAGGGGGAAAGGAAGTTTGTTGTCTTTGAGTTGCAAACCTGCAGCAAGGAGGTCCTGGCAGAAATGAGGAGTTTGATTTCTTAGATGAGGGGGAGCAAAATCATGCAGCAGGAGAGGAAGCCCATTGGAGTCACAGATCCACCATCCCTGACTGTGTTTCAGAGTAGATTAGTTGTGGTGTTGGGAGATCTGGTGTAGGGGAGAACTTTGTAGAGCAGGGCTGATGGTTGGACTTGATGGTCCCAAGGGTCTCTTCCAACCTGAATGATTCTGGACTTCCACAGGCTGAAGATTGGGTACAGGAAAGGCCAGGAGTTTGTGGGCACTGGCAGCTAATGGAAGTTGGCACGTTTTAGAAGGCACAACGGGGAAAAAACAGTGCAGGAAAAGGCTGGGAAGTGCAGCAGGACACGGCTTGGAGCCACCCTGGGAGTTGGGTGGGATTTCTTGTGCGGCCTTCAGGCCTGTGAAATGCAGGAGCACAGCACAGGGGGGTAAAAGAACGTCACATCGTCCCCTTTTTTGCCTTGCCAAGGTGGTAAAAAGCAGCAAAAAAAACCAACCCCATCCTGGTTTGAGCAATTCATTTCTCTTTCGGTGATTTTACTTTTCAATAAGGTCTCTTCTACTGCTTGGGAAGGCTGCACTTTTAGAAGCTCCCCCTCATCTAAGAAATCAAACTCCTCATTTCTGCCAGGACCTCCTTGCTGCAGGTTTGCAACTCAAAGACAACAAAATCCCGTGTCTGAAATTTATGAAAATATTTACTTTACAGCCAGCTCTGGGCTGTGGGATTCAAGGTCTCGGTGTTTCCAAGCTCACCGGGTGCAGGGATGAGGAGGAGGGAGAAGCTGGCACTTTGACCCAAGCTGCCAACGGGGTTATTTCATGCCATGAACGGCACATTCAATAGAAATTGGAAAGTTTACTGAGAAGTTTCTCCTGGGTTGGTTTTTTTTTTTGATGGCTGCCTTCCTGAGAACTCCTTGTCCTGGTGCTGGAATCCCAAGCCCTTCCCTTCCTCCCAAAGCCCACAGGGTCCCACCTTGGCTGGGCATAGAATGGGCTGAGGATGATCCATGGGTGTTTCTATCAATATCGGTCCTTTGGCATTATTAATATTCATTATTTACTATTATTCTCTCAAATCTATTTATATTTCAACCCTTGGGTTGCCTTGTTTTTCACCCAGTTCCCCTTCCTGGGTGGGGAGAGGTCACTGGGCAATAGAACAGTTGTCTACACAGCAATAAATTGTTGTGAGTTCTTCAAACCGTAACAAAAATATCTAAGAATGTGTTGGAATTAGGGAAAAACAAAAAGGGAAGTTTTCCTCGTAGGAGGGGATGCCAAAAAAAGGCTGAAAAGTCTTGGTGCCCTCTTTGGATCAGACTTCATGACTTGCAGGAAGGTATTTAAAAAGGGATTTCAATCAGAGGGTGACTACATGGGGCAGAGCAGGACACCAAGAGGTAAATGTAAGTTTGATCCCATGGATCAGAGAATAGAATCATTCAGGTTGGAAGAGACCCTTGGGATCATCAAGTCCAACCATCAGCCCTACTCTACAAGTTCTCCCCTACACCAGATCCCTCAACACCGCATCCAATCTACTCTGAAACACAGTCAGGGTTGGGGACTCCACCACCTCTCTGGGCAGCTGATTCCACTGACTGACCACTCTCTCTGTGAAGAACTTTTTCCTCATGTCCAGCCTAACCCTACCCTGCTGCAGCTTGCAGCCATTCCCTCTCCTTCTATCACTAATTACCCGTGAGAAGAGACCAGCACCAACCTCTCTGCAATGTCCTTTCAAGCAGTTGTAGAGAGTGATGAGGTCTCCCCTCAGCCTCCTCTTCCTCAAACTAAACAATCCCAGCTCCCTCAATGGTTCCTCATAAGCCTTATTCTCCAGGCCCTTCCCCAGNTAGTCCAGTCCCCCTGCCAGAGCAAGTCCACTCAGAGCAGGTCCCACAAGAACGTGTCCAGGTGGGGTTTGAATGTCTCCAGAGAAGGAGACTCCACCACCTCTCTGGGCAGCCTCTTCCAGGGCTCTGCCACCCTCAAAGGGAAGAAGGTCCTCCTCGTGTTGAGATGGAACTTCTTCTGTACAAGTTTGTGACCGTTCCCTCTTGTCCAGAACACAGTCTGGACTGTCCTAGATCCTGGCCTTCATTTGCGCTCCTCATCCAGGTTTACACCTCAGCAGATAAACTGAAGTCAAGCTTTGGGCCTCCAGTTGACTGTGGAAGGGTTAGGTCTTCTCCCTGGGCCTTCTCCATGCCAACACATCAATGAAACAGCAGGATCTCATGCAGCATGTGGGTTTCCACGTGGGAATTGCTGTATTTGCCCAGTTTTCATTTGGGTGATGCCCTCTCTGTGTCTTCCAAACCGCTTGTGCTGCGTTGTAGGCCGCTCAAAGACTAAACCTGAAATGCCATGGCTTGCAGGAAGCGTTGCCCATTTTTGTCTCTAGTCTGGTTATCTCCAAGACAAAGCTTTGGCCTCTCTATTGGCAGAGAAGTCTTTGTCAACCCCTTTGCTGGTTTACAGTGGAAATAGCCACAATGTTTGCGTGGCGCCTGTGTCAAAGCCTGGTAGAAACAAACCCATCTTGACGTTCTCACGAGTGAGGGAGGCAGAGGCTCTGCTCTAGAGTAGAGAAACGAAGGCACAAAATCAAATCACTTGTTGGCAACCAGGTGTAGGACTTAAGGCTTTTCACACACCTTGTCTCTTTTGTGGTTGTTCCCAGCTGAGAGAAGAAAAGCTGCAAGAAGAAAAAGCTTCGGAGGATCCGATTCACAAGTTGATTCTAGATGACCTGGACGTAGGAAAAAGGAAAATGGAAGAGCAGCAGAAAAAAGAGGAAGCTTTAGCCTTTAAAGTGAACCAAGAGTGTGTAAGTAAGCATGGACTTGTCTTTCCTCTCCACATCATAAGACACTGGTGGTGAAATGCTGCTGGGACTCAGTTCTGGAACAAGAACTAGGGTTTTTTTAAGACCCTGATGAGATGAGTGTCTCCGGTTCCTGCCTGTTGAAGCTCATCTGTTGACAGAGGAAGCTTCCCAGGGTTATTGTGTTGACTTTGTTGTAGCCCTTGAAGGCTCTGAGCAAGACTATCATAAAGATCCATGTTAGAACCATCTCCTAAGGTTTGTTGTGGCTATGGAAGTTCTTCTAGAGGTTTCTATCCCTGCTTTTACCCACTGTACTCACAAGTGAAGCTGCAGCTCTTCCAAACCTATCAGTTAAACCTGTAGAGGTATCCCTTGGTCTTCAGGCATGTATACATTTCCATTTCTCCATGAATCTTCTACAGTGTAGGTGTAGGGAACTGCAGTCCCACAGATCCCTCCTGCTGAGGTTTGGCTCTCACTTCAGTTGTGAGACTCTACAAGAAATGCTCTTCTTTAAAGACTGATGGGCTGGTACGTAGGTACTGAATGATGCTCTGTAGTACCTTTTTAGTAGGATTTCTCACATTATTTTGCTCATGAAATGAACTTTTTTTGCTGACTGACAGCTGCATGGAGGAGCTGTGTGCTTATTTTTGCACAATTTAGTGCATTTTCTCCAGTGAAGAGCTGCGTGAGCACAGGATCTGCCAACAGGTTGTGCCACCTGGGTGTGATCAGAACCGGGGTGGAGGGGGGGGTTGGAATCTTTAATACCTTTGGAGGAAGGAGCTTTGCTTTCCAAGTGATTCTTTCTGTTGTGCATGTCAGCTAACTCTTCCTTGATTGACTTCAGTTTCCTGAACGTCTCTCGGATTCAGAGAATGAAGAACCGTTCCAGGGCAAGCAAACGCATCGGTCGGCTTTTGTTTCCAAGACCAGTGCCTACTCCTTCGCTTTCCTTTCAGGGTGAGATGCTGAGACTTTATTCAAGCCTCTAAATGTCCATTAAAAATGTTCTTTTGACTCTTGTTCTAAACTTAGCTGCGATGAAAATGCTTGTTCCGGTCCTTGTTCCCTGGAGGGGTTCAAGGCCAGGTTGGACGAGGCTTTGAGCACCATGGTCTGGTGGGAGATGTCCCTGCCCAATGCAGGGGTTGGAACTGGATGGTCTATAAGGTCCTTTCCAACCCAATTCCATGAATCCAAAATAAGTAGTATTTTTTTCTGGAATGACAGGATGCCCATGAGCCAGCAATGGGCCCTGGTGGCCAAGAAGGCCAATGGCATCCTGGGGGGCATCAAGAAGAGTATGACCAGCCAGGTGGAGGGAGGTCATCCTCCCCCTCTGCTCTGCCCTCGGGAGGCCTCATCTGGAGCACTGGGACCAATTCTGGGCTCCCCAGTTCCAGAAGGACAGGGAACTGCTGGAGATGGGACAGCAGAGGACCACCAAGATGATGATGGGCCTGGATCATCTCTGTGAGGAGGAAAGGTTGAGGGAGCTGGGTCTGTTTAGTCTGGAGAAGAGAAGGCTGAGGGGAGATCTGATCAACACCTATAAATACTTCAAGGGTGGGTGTCAGGAGGATGGGGCCAGGCTTTTTCTTACGGTGCCCAGTGAGAGGACAAGAGGGAATGGCACAAACTTGCACATAAGAAGTTCCATCTCAACATGAGGAGGAACATCTTCCCTGTGAGGATGGTAGAGCCCTGGCAGAGGCTGCCCAGAGAGGTGGTGGAGTCTCCTTCTCTGGAGACATTCAAACCCCACCTGGACACCTTCCTGTGCAACCTGCTCTAGGAGACCTGCTTTAGGTGGGGGTTGAACTAGATGATCTCCAGAGGTTCCTGCCAACCCCGTATCATCCTGTGATTGTGTGAAAGGCTTTTCCCTGATCCAGTGGAAGCGGCTGAGAAACTCGGCGTGTTTCCACATGCAAAGAGGTTTCCGTGGCGGCCTCATTAACTCTGCCCTCAATTACTTAATTATCTGCAGGTGGAGGTGTCAGTGTGTTTAGACCAGGGCTCTGAGGCACATCTGGGATTCCTGGATCCCGAGGGTATAGGAGGCATCTCTTTGTGGATGCTGTCGGGCCAGTTGTTCCTACAAGGGTGGGTGTCAGGAGGATGGGGCCAGTCTTTGTTCAGTGGTGCCCAGTGAGAAGACAAGAGGGAATGGGCACAAACTTGAACATGGGAAGTTCCATCTCAACATGAGGAGGAACATCTTCATTTTGAGGGTGGCAGAGGGTGGAAGAGGCTGCTCCCCTGAAAGCAGGATCTCCTCTTTTCACCTCTCTGCTTTTCAGGAACCTGACGGCCAAGCTGGAAAGGAGCCGGAGCTGCAATGACACCCTTCAGGAGAGATCAAAGAGCAGGCAGAGATCAGCCCCCACCAACAAAACAAAGGTATTTACCAGCTGCCTCTGGAAACACCTCGGGTTTTGAGGTGTAAATGCTCTTATCTGGGGTTACCCCAGTGATCTGGAGATATGAAGTATTGTGTTATCGCCCTTGGGGCCGATTGCTTCCTCCTAGCTCACAGCAAAACCCTGCTCAGTTAGAAATGAGTAAGCAGAGAAAACCCAACAGCTTAAGGAGCCCTTGGAGGGTGACTGGAAGTTGGAAAGGGTCTGACCATGCTTTTGTTTTGCAATCAGTTTTCTTTTCAAGGCTGAATTCCCGGCCAATTAACGATAAAAAAAAGTCTCATAAGTTCAGAAGAAAATCTTCTCTTCCTCCTCCTTTTTCCCCTGTCCTTCCCAAAGGTGTTTTAAAGAGAGAAAAACTCCTTGTTTTCCAGAGGTTGGGAATTTTCTTTTGCATTACCAAGCCAGAGGAAGAGCTGGCCTGCTCCTGTGCCCGCTCGCAAACGGAGTGAATGAACCATATCCCTTACCCTGTGGGACAGACCTGGCTTTTCAGCTCATGCAGGGCTTCAAAACCAGTGGTCATCGTGAATCACCACTGAAAATCTGAGCTGGAGGCTTTGGGGGCTCTTCCAGCAGTAATTGTTGGGTTCCTTTCACTGGTTGGAGATGACCTTTGCAAACAAAGTCTAGAGGGTGTTGATTCTACCCCTCTGCTCCGCTCTGGTGGGACTCTACCTGGAGAACTGTGTCCAGCTCTTGGGCCCCCAGCACAAGAAGGACATGGACCTGTTGGAACAGGGCTAGAGGAGGCTGTGGAGATGCTGGGAGTGCTGGAGCCATCCTGCTGTGAGGACAGGCTGAGAGAGTTGAGGAGGGTCATCCTGGGGAAGAGAAGGCTCCAGGGAGACCTTATAACGGCCTTCAAGTAGCTAAAGGGGCTCCAGGAAAGCTGGGGAGGGCTCTGGAGGAGGGAGGGGAGCCCTAGGATGAGGGGGAAGGGTTTGACACTGAAAGAGGGGAGATGGAGATGAGATGTGGGGAAGAACTTCTTTGCTGTCCCTCAGGGATCAGTACTGGGACCAGTACTGTTCAATATATTCATCAATGACTTGGATGAGGGAATAGAGTGCACTGTCAGCCAGTTTGCTGATGGCACCAAACTGGGAGGAGTGGCTGACACACCAGAAGGCCGTGCTGCCATTCAGCAGGACCTGGACAGGCTGGAGAGTTGGGTGGGGAGAAACTGAATGGAATAGAAGAAGGACAAGTGTAGAGTCTGGCATCTGGGCAAGAACAACCCCAGGGACCAGTAGAGGTTGGGAAATGACCTGTTGGAGAGGAGCAGTGTAGGGGAAAGGGAGCTGGGGGTCCTGGTGGACAGCAGGATGACCATGAGCCAGCACTGTGCCCTCATGGCCANGGTTCCAGTTAAATATGAGGAGGAACTTCTTCACAGTGAGGGTGAGGGAACACTGGCAGGGGCTGCCCAGGGAGGTGGTGGAGTCTCCTTCTCTGGAGACATTCCAACCCCGCCTGGAGGCGTTCCTGTGTGACCTGCTCTGGGTGTTCCTGCTCCAGCAGGGGGATTGGACTGGATGAGCTTTCAAGGTCCCTTCCAATCCCTGAGATTCTGTGACTCTGTGTTTCTGTGCTGTGAGGGTGGTCAGACCGTGACCCAGGTTGCCCAGAGAAGCTGTGGCTGCCCCATCCCTGGAGAGGGGGTTCAAGGCCAGGTTGGAGGGGATTTTGAGCAACCTGGAGTGGTGGGAGGCATCCCTGCCCAGGGCAGTGGGGTTGGAAATGGATGATCTTCAAGTTCCCTTCCAACCTGAACCGTTCTATGGTTTGCCTTGCAGGTGCCATCCTTCACCAGCACCTCGACGCCGCTGGTTGGGGTTTTGTCCTCCACCCAAAACAACAACCGCTGCCTCTCGGCCCCGGACCTGACGGCAGAGAAACGCCTGGTTCTCAACCCCGTTTCCTCCCTCTCGGCCCTGCACAAGCCCGAGCGATCCATCAGCCCCGAGAGCAACGACAGCATCTCGGAAGAGCTCAACCACTTCAAGCCTATCGTCTGCTCCCCTTGTACCCCTCCAAAGAGGCTTCCTGACGGCAGAGTCCTCAGCCCTCTCATCATCAAATCCACCCCGAGAAACCTCAACCGGAGCCTACAGAAGCCAACCACCTACGAGGCCAGTCCTAGAATCCTGAAAAAATGGGAGCAGATATTTCAGGAGCGCCAGATGAAGAAGACTCTCTCTAAAGCCACCCTTACGTCCTCGGCTTCCGAGCCCGGGGAAGACGTTAGCGTTCCTGACATCACCAACTCCAGCAGTTACACTAAAGAGCAGCCCCAAGTGCAGGATGATCATCTTCCACCTGACACCACAGGAGACCCTCGCCCCGAGCTGGATTTCTTTCCTTCCATCAGTGAAACGAAGTCGGTGAGAGGAAGAGAGAAGAGCAGAGGTTCACAGGCCTTAACAAGAGAGGACAGCGCTGCCGAGCCAGAGGCCAGATCCAATGTCACCTCCCTCAACACACGAGTGGCCGAGGTCCCCGACCTGAAAGCCAACACGTTCATGGACAAACCTTGTCTTACTCTTGGCCCCAAAATGCTGAACAGAAGACTCATGGGCGTCAGCGCCTCCTCGTTGCCTGACAACAGCACCCTGGGAGTCCCAGTCAAGGCAACGGGGAAAAAGCAGCTGAAATACCTAAATAACAGCGAATTCATCAATGTCCCAAACAATCCCCTGGAGAACATCATCGGGGAACAGCCCCCCTCGCTGAGACGGGGTCAGAAAAGACGCTGCAAGACGAAGCACTTGGAGCACAACGGCTCCGTCAAAAGACTGAGGCACGGGGCAGGGGAGGGGGGTTTGCCTCCTGAGGATCTCTTGGTACGGGAGGTGGAGCAGAAGCTCCAGCAGGAGGAGGAGGACAGGAGGTTGGCCCTACACCTGCAGCGCATTTTCGACAGCGAGAACAGGACAGTGGAGAGGAGGAAAGTCAGAGTGGACCGGTATCTGCTCCGGTCCAAGAGCACTCTGGGTGCTAAGTAGCACCTTGTGGGACGATGTTGCCTTTCTAGAGGACGATGAGGTTTATCAGATTTATCTTCTAGGAAAACTTATGGGGTTGTTTTGGTTGTTGGGGTTTTTTTTTTTTTGTCATACTTCCACCCACGGCAATTGGTTTTTTTGAGTTGGGTTTGGGTTTATTTTTTCTTTTTGGTGGTGAGACATTTCGTAGGTCCAGTTCAGAGAGAAGCCAGAGTCCTTTCAGATGAATGAAAACAACAACAACAAAAAAAAGAGAAAACAACCAAAAACCCACCCAGAGAGAGAGAAAAACTCCTCCTTTCTGGTCAGTTGGTCTGAGGGCAGTGTCTGTTGTCTCCCTTGTGAATGCCCTGCAATGCCTCCACCTGCAGTTTTTGGGTTCCCAAGCTGGGAGGGGTATATGATTGGATTGTGGTGTTGAGGGATCTGTGTAGGGGAGAACTTTGTAGAGTGGGGCTGATGGTTGGACTGGATGATCCCAAGAGTCTCTTCCAACCTGAATGATTCTATGAGAAGGTCATTGGGTATGGGATAAGGCCCTGGTCCATTCCTTACCTTGTCCCTTCCATGTGCCAAGAGAAATCTGAGCTCTACTCATGGAAAGTGGGGGGGGTTCTCTCCTAGAAAAGCTCTTCTCTGCCTGCCCTGATTTCTTCCCCGTGCTGCAGCTGGCTGTGGTGGTGACACCGTTACCCACGTCACCGTGTTTGAGCGACCTGAGCCGAGGGGCTGTTGGGGAGAGGGAGGCTGGTTCCCCTGTTTCTGCTAAGAAGTGCCAAAAAATCCCCCCCCCAGCACTTATAAATGAATGTATCTCACACTCTTGCACTGGCAGTACGGGTCACAGGTGATTTTCTCTAGGTAGAAGGCCAAATGCGATGGGAAAAAAGCGTAAAACTAAAGATTTTCTTGAAAAAGCCTTAGAGGAACTTGCACATTCTGGTTTATTGAGAGAGCAGAGAGGTAGAGCTGCTGGGACCCAGGGAGCAGAAGCAGGTTTTCTCCCAGTCCTTGCCTTTTCTGAGGCCAGAGGGTTTCACATTCTTCCCATTAACGCTGAAATCTAAAGAGGGAACCTCTGGCCAGGTGCTTTGAGGAAGGAGTTTCTCCTTGCTGACACGTACCCTGCAGGCTTCTGCTCAGTGGAGAGGTCTCTCAGCACACCTAGAGCCTGTCCTCACACGTCCAAGAGCATCCCGAGGTGCCTGACGCATCACAGTCCTCTCCCAGAGTCACAGAATGCTTGGACTGGTTGGAAGGGACCTCTGGAGATCAGCCAGTCCAACCCCCTGCCAAAGCAGGTCCACCCCAGAGCAGGTTGCTTCTCCCAGGCACCCCATGGGAGCCCAACCCTCCCAGACCCACGGGAACGGGGGGTGTGGGTGCTCAAGGGTGATGCAAACCCACCCCTGCTCCGAGCTGCCTGTCTTAAGGTTCAAAACCCACTAAGAAAAGCTCAGGGGAGGGATGCACTAAAAGAAAAATGCAACTTAAAGGCATGAAGTAGGGCTGGGCATCCTGGAGCATGGCCAGCACGGAGCCCAGAGCTTGTGGTGTCCACCCCACACGTGACCTTCACTGGCACCCGCCCCAGGCTCTTCATGTTTCATGGAGTCATAGAACGGTTAGAGTTGGAAGGGACCTTAAAGATCATCCAGTTCCAACCCCCTGCCCCCCTGGGCAGGGACACCTCCCACCACACCAGGTTGCTCCAAGCCCCATCCAACCTGGCCTTGAACCCCTCCAGGGATGGGGCAGCCACAGCTTCTCTGGGCAACCTGGGCCAGGGTCTCACCAACCCTCACAGCAAAGAAGTTCTTCCCCAATATATAGTCTAAATCTCCCCTCTTTCCATTTAAAACTGCTCACCCTTGTCTTGTGCCTCCCCTCCCTCATCAAGAGTCCTTCCCCAGCTCTCCTGGAGCTCCCATCAGGTACTGGAAGGCTGCTATAAGGTCACCCTGGAGCCTTCTCTTCTCCAGGCTGAAGTCCCCCAACTCTCTCAGCAGGTTTTCATAGGAGAGGTGCTCCAAGCCCTCTGACCACCTTTGTGACCCTCTGCTGGACCTGTTCCAACAGCTCCATGGCCTTCCTTGTGCTGAAGTGGACTCCAGAGCTGGACACAGCACTCCAGGTGGGGTCTCAGAAGCCCCAGAGTAGAGGGGTAGAATCACCTCCCACCACCTTCTGGCCACGTTTCTTTTGATGCAACCCAGGATGGGGTTGGCTTTCTAACGCTCTTCCCCATCATCCATGACCAACCCACTAATTCCCTTGATTATTTCCAGTAATCAGGGCTCAAAAACCATACTTGAGAGGGGCCTTGCAGAGTATTCACTGGGGAACCCACCGGGACCTTCACCCAGGGCGTTGACCCAAAACAAGGAGGGGTATTTTCAAGACACGGGCACTGGGGTGAACGTCCCCGTGGCACGATGGAGGAGGAGGAGAACGTTTAAAGAGATGGAACCAGTGGAAGGGGGAGGGTGGTTGTGCCAATTCCTGTCTCTAAAACATGCTTGAATTTCTCCTTCCACCTTCAATGGGTAAAAAAGAGAAATCCAACTGGGAATTGGGTTTCTTTTTCTCTCCCGGCGTATCTGCAAGGACCCTGGCACGTTTTCCTGATGGAACTGGATTCTTCTGTTCTGTTTTGAAGAGCAAACAAGACGAAACAAACAAAAAGATATATTTTAATGGATAAAAATTTATATATTTTAAATACTCTATTTCAACAGATTGACACTTTGGTTTTGAGAAGAACTTAGAGCAATGACTCCGTAATCCCTCTCTATCGATCTCTGTAGCTCCTTAACACACAAACTACTGGGTGGGTCGAGTCGCCCCCGAGGGCTGGCTAGTCCTGGCCTGCTCTGCTTGCCCGCTCTGGCTCCCAGGCTGTGGTTTTCCTTGCCTTCTGGCACGTCCCAGCCTCGGTAGGTGCTGATTGAAGCGGGTCCTTTTGCCCCAAACCACCTCCCGTTCCCAGTTGCCAATTGGAAGGAGATGAAATAATTCCAGCCTTTGAGCGGACCCAGAAGGGCGGCGCCGAGAGAAAAGTAGCCTTGGCCTGGATTTGCCCTTTGCAAATAAGCTCAGGAGGGAAACCCACAGCTTTTACTCAGAATTCATGCCTTTTTGGTTTTTTCCCCCCAAAGAAAGCTTCCCAAGCGCATTTGTTTTTTCCAGAGCCCCTTCTCCCCCGCCCCTTGAGCCCGAATCCTGCTTCCCTCAGCAGTTCCCTCCTGTGTCACGGCGCTGGGGAGGGTTTCATCCAGGCTTGGGCTGCCTCTGAGCCAGCCTACACCCCCAAAACCTTAGATTTATGTACTGAATGTATCCTTTTTTGCCCCTTTTCAACCAGATTTCGCAGCCCAACGCACCCAGCCGGTGTCTTAAACGTCTCCTCTTCCTCAGTCTGAGCTGGGCAGAAGTGCAGGAGGCGATGCCCTGCAGGAGGCAATGTCTCCAGCCAAAAAGAGGAGCTCCCCCTGGCTTCCCAACTCTTGCCTTCACTGGGCAGCCTCCTCCTCTTCCTCCTCCTCCTCCTCCCAAAATGGAGAGCCCCCATCCTGGCAGCGCTGCCGGGTTCCCTTGAAGCATCACTCCCCGGTTCCGTCCCGTCTGCGTTGAGAGGAGACCTTGGGAGGTGGTGTCCCAGTCACACCAGCTTTTGGTAGAACATCACAGTGGGCTTGATCTTGTCTCCTGAGGTTGGATGGAGCCACTGGCTGCATTTTTACGGTCGTTGAAGGACTTGTGAGGGGGAAAACATGGGCCGGCTCGCTTAGACCTTCTTGCCGCCTTCCTGGGGTAGCGAGACCCAAAATCCACCCAAGGGGGTGTTGGGATGGAGACTGGAGGTGATGTGTGAAGTCAGGAGGAATGTTTTCTTCATGTAACACTACTAGAAGTCCGTGTAAGCTTGCACACACACAGACACACAATAACTGTATATAATTCCACATAAAAAGAGCAGGAATTCCCAGCCTCTACCCTCTAAAGCTCAAGTGTGACACTACCTTCACGGCCGCTGGTGCCAGCTGAGAAGTTCAGGAGATACCTCTTGCTGACCAGTGGGATGCAGCTCGAGATCTGCAGAGGTTCTGAGAAGAAACCACCTCTTTCTTTCCTCTTCCATGAAAGTCATTGCTAACCCTTCCATCCTTTCCGCAGCCCCCTCCTCTCCGGGATGAAGGGGGTCCCCTCCGGCTGTGGGACAGGGTGGGTGGGCGAGCATCCTCCCCCCCCCCCCCCAAAAAATAAATGTGAAGCTGCTCTTCTCTACTGAGGAAAAAGGAAATCCTAACAAAACCAGGTCAAGAGGTGTCACGGTGGGTGGTGCTGGAGGAGCTGGGGTGGGTTTGACCACAGAAGGGACCGTATCTGCCAAAGATGCCACCGACTCTGAAAAGTTGCTTTCGGACCCTCCGGGGAAAAAACCATAGAGAGAGGGGGTGGGGG
>VZTM01035592.1:0-15836 GCA_013400555.1 Jacana jacana
GGTGGATTGATTGGAATTTTAAGTGAACCAAAAATGAAGACTTGGATAAGAATAAAAAGCAAGTGAATACCTGACAAAGGTGGATACTATCTTGGATCTAAACTAAAACTACATAAAGTTTGAAAAGCCAGGCCATAATAAAGCAAAAAAAACCCCAGGAACAATCATAAAAATATTGTGAACACTCATTTTCTTAGGGGATTTCTGAATGACTGAGCTGGACCTTTCATTACTGAAGGTTCTTTTATTTCCTGAAGTAATGACAGTAATTTACATACCTGCAGCACTTCTTAAAACCAAACTAACTTCACTTTCTTTACAAGCAGTATCCATGGCCAATTAAACGCAAGATCACATGAAGATGTATGCACACAATGGTTTAGTGTATATGAAATAGTTGCTTACCAAAAAAACCCAACCCAACCCAAAAATGCCCTCTGCCCTCAGATTTTGGTGTTTAAAGGTGACGTTTTTCTGCATGTACTTATGGGTTAAACACTGTTTCCGTGTGTTTAGGTTCTGCTAACTCGATTAAGAGGACATGCAGACTACACATGCTCTAAGGTTTTTCTGGTTATTGTTGATGAATTTTAAGTTGGTGGAACTGTGTCCTAACATTAATCATGACAATGACTGTAATGGTAATCTTCCATCAAAATACAAAAATGCTGCTGTAGAAGTAACAGAGTGCACCGTATTTAGAGACATTCATAAACATCACTTGTCTGTGACAAGAAAGTATGTAATTTTTACCCAGGTTCACCCATAACATCTCTGCCAACAGAAATGTCTCATTTTAGCTATCATCTGGGTAGTAGAACTCAATGTTTTCTTGGAAAGAGAATACTTTTTGCCCTGAGCTGTCAAAAATGCTCTATTAGTTGGAAAATAAGAATACACAGAAATATAAAAATGTCTTGTATTTGCATGTTTTTCAGTTTAGCTGTGGACTAAAATATGTTGATTTTAATGTTGACTTCAGGAGACGCTTTTCTGATGACAAATAGAAGCCAAAAGCAGCTATCTACTTTCAGTGAATTGCCTGGTCCTTACATTGCATGTGCTGAAAAGTGAACTACGTGTAAATTGGCATTTGATCTTGAAGGCTGTGTAATGAAAGTTTTCAATAATTCGTTTTCTTATCTGCAGGAAGTTTCTACACAATAGAAAACATTTATTTTGTCAACTTTCAATATGTGAAAATGCTGATAATATATCCTCACAAGGCAGTTATTCAGATAATGTTGGAGAGAGGTTTCCATTAGCAAAATATGTGGGTTTTGGGTTTTTGTTTGTTTGTTTGTTTGGTGTTGTGTTTGTTTTTTTTTTTCCTTTGACAACATCTAAAATTTTTTTGTGATGATCTTCAAATCTGGGTAGTATGATGTAATTTTTCCTGAATGCCTTTACCTTCATTGAGGGATAAATTACTGGAAAGTATTTATTAGGAGTATCTTTTGGTCAGAAGTTTAATTGGCAGTTAAAGGCAGAACAAAAAATTCCAGAGCAATTACACTGCATTGTAATGTATGTATGTAATTATTGTTAACAAAGTGAAAATTTGAAGTGTGAATATGGACAATAGTATGAGGAACATATTGTGTGATGCGAACCATACTAGTCTTTCAGAGCTGTAGGAAAGTAAATAGTCCAATGTTCTAGCTTCAAGTATTGTCCTTTCCTGTAAAATATTTTTCCTAGAGGAAAATATATTTGTAAGTTACATTTAAACCCCAAAATGAAGTGTTTCACTTTGCCTTTGTGAAGGTCTATATTCCTTTTTTCATGGAGGTAATGGCTTTAGAATTTGGTCTAACTGAAGATGAACTGATACCTAGTTATTGTATCTAAAATTACATCAGTTTGTCTTCCCATTGTCACCCCTTGCTTGAATAAGTTGGTATATACTGTTAGAATTATCACTTCCTCAGTCCCAGTCATGGGGTATTGGAAGTTTTAGAAGCTTTAAGTCAAGTTTATTACTGATATTTTTCATTTGAAGTTGAAGAACAATTTAAAAATATTGAATAAACCTGATTAATTTTCAATAAACAAGTATTTTTAAGGCATGCAGGCATTTTGGTTTAGGGAATAATATTTTCTTTAAAAAATGTTTTGTCTGTATGGGTATAATTTTTCTCCACAACTGTAGCTTTTTAATTCCAGTGTTTCTACAAACAGATATAAAAAGGAATAAGAATTGCTTTTCTATAAGAGAAAGAAAAAAGACTGATTGCTGAAATATAATTTTTGTAGTCCAAAGCTGATTTTAATGCTTTCTAATTTAGAAAAAAAAAAATTTTTTTAACTGTCCCCATACATACATACCTATATATTTACACAAAGTATTAATCTTAACATATAAAAAATAAAGATGCTTTATTCCTTCAGTGAAAATCACCTCCGGAATAGTTGCATCCCTGAAAACTCTTCCATCTATAAGAAGAGCTTGCAATTTTTAAAATGGAAAGCTGTTTGGTCAAAAAGTTATTCAACCAGCTCCACTACCAAACAAAAATTCAACATTTTGAGAAAATATTCTCAATATTCTTCTTGATAATATAGTTTAACAGTGAGCTGTTGAAATAATTTAAGGCACGTGCATATTTTTGAAATAGGCACCCAATGTGTAAAAACCAAACCGTGCTTTTACTTGTACTGTTTCTGGATATACCAAAGATTATAGATAGCTGTAATTTGACTGCAGTACTATGAAAATTATCATACAGTGGTTTAATTTATGGCAATGTTTATAATGCATGCACTTGCATATCCTGCGGGAAAATCAATGTAATCATGTCATGAGACTGCATCATAATAGATTTCCTAGCTTACTAGAGTTTAATGTCACAGCATTTTTTAAAAGTGCTGTAGAATTTTTTACCCTCCACACCGTAGCAAGGGAGAACTAAGGAAGGACAGAGTTATTAATGAGAAGACTTATGAATGTAAGTCAACTGTGGGAAGGAAGCAAGGTATTTAAATTTATAAAAGATTGGTAAATTTCAATCATTTGAATTTACCTGACAGGCTGTTGAAATTAATGCCTATGCAAAACATTTCAGGGTGTTGAAATTAATGCTTATATTAAAAAGTGTGAATGCAATGCTTTTTTTAATATCGAAGGTGTTATTTAAAAAGACAAGAAGTCAAATTCAGTCTCTTTGATTTGAAAAGGAAATTTTCTTACATGTGAAGTTGAACTTGCATTTCAATCTCTGGGTAGACTGAAATCTATTTTTTCTTCTTTTACTGGCACAAATGGGAATAGTTTGCCATACTGCTAATATGCTTTTCATATGTACTTCCTAATGTGATCAATTTAGATATTGCCCATATAAGCTACATTGTGGACAGCTGCTTTTTCTATGCAATTACTCTATGGACAGAGACCAAAAGGCAACCAACCAGATAAATATTCTGCATCCAAAGAGCTGTTCCTTGCTTGAGCACTGGAGCACAACCTTCTCTTTCTAGTGCCATCTAGAGGAGGCGCTTTTTTCCCTAGCCTCTCACTTAAACGCTCGGGAAACACTCAGGAGAAGATGGAGTGGTTTTCTCCCAAACCTCTGGCAGGCTGGCCGCCCTGCTCCCAGCCCTGGGATTTGAGCCGCCTCCTTGTTAGCGGGGGCGCTCCCTTCTGTTTTGATGTTTTGGTGGTTTCGTGATTGCTACCAATTTCCTGCAGCCAAAACATAAATTTGTCATAACTCTAAGCCTGTGAAAACTAATTGAAATAAATCATCCGTGACCACTTAGGGCCAATTGTGACGGTTGGAAAAGGGGTAATGGAACATCATAATTAGTTGGTGTTTCACGGTGCTCACCTGAAATTTTTGCACAGATTGGGGCACGCTGGATTGCTTAAGTAAGTATTTGCACGCAAACTAGTGATATTTGATCCACCTCAGTGTCAAGTGCTTCCATAACTTTAAAAATTAAAGAAGCAGAGAGTCTCAAGTGGATTCCAGTCGGCAGTTTGATTCAGATTTTATTATCAGCAATGGGTCTATAATAAGCATGAACTGTCCTCTCGGATTAGCCATGCCTCAGCAACTACCCGCTCTGCATCTCCCTCCTCCCCTGCCTTTCGCTGAAAATGGAAGAGGCCATCTGCAGGCTTTAACTTGCTATTCAAGCTGGCTGCTAGGATTCTGGATGAAACAAGGCAATATATGTGCTTGGCTTCTCACAAAATCATCTTTCTTTCAGACCTGAAAAAATCCCTCTCTGCCCTCCTGCCCTTCACTTTCTCCTGTTCGCGCCCTCTGTGCTCCTAAATGGACAGACAGCAGAATGGCAAAGGGGCACTAGGTAGACAAACATGAAATTTAGCCTAATGATTGGGCTTTTCAGTTGAAAACCAGTGGGATTTATCTCCTCCATAAATAGCAGAATGAATTGTAATGATAAAGCTTTTTAGATACTAACAAAATCCTTAAGCAGCTGCACACACTTGTTTGTTTTGCAGAAATTGCACTTGGTATGCTATTTCATCTGCCTTACAATTTAGCAGTTTATAGCAGCATTGATGAACTCTATAACAATTTTTAAGCACAGTAACTGAAAAAGCCTTTCCTTTGTTTTGGTACTATTTACAATGCTGATAGATTAATTACCGCAATGATTAATCTCTGGTGATCTCCCTTTGGTAAAGTCTGCAGCTTATTATTAATGGCCTCTTGTTATAGGCATTATGAACTCGTTACATTTCTTGGTGAGTGTGCAAAAATTCTGGAAGTAAAAGAGCTTAAGTGGAGTCTGACAAAAGCACCAACAATAGCCTGCTTCTAACAGAAGTGAGATTTTTAAGTTCCCTGAAGCAAACATCTCGGAGTCATTGTGTGGCATAAGAGGACACTTAAGTTACTGAAGCAGGGAACTCCTTCCAAATTGATTAAAACAATAAATCTGTCAGGGAAAAGAAAATTTTGAAACAACTTAATCCATTACATAGCAAATGGGAAACTCTGCTTTAAAGCGATATCTAGGCATACAATACATGTTATCCTTTGCATTTGTACATCACTTGCGTTAGGAATTCTCATGGCAAACAAGTATGTTGCCAAATAGAGGGGCATGCTTTAGCTCAGGTAAGGGATCATAAAGATTGGGGTTTATTTTCACGTCGGCGCAGGACAAGCAGGACAAGTAAAAATTATCTCCAATGGATTCTGTTGCTGGTGGTGAAAGCAAAGTTGTATCTTTTCAATTTATGTCACTCTAAAGTCAGTGTTTATAAAAAAGAAATATGGTACATGTACATTTGATGGTGTGATTCTCTGTATGAAATATACACTGTTTTGTCTTATACAGTACAAAATAATATAATTTAAAAACTCTGTAGTCTATTTTTTATGTGAATGGTTTATTTGCACAAAACAAGCTATTTTAAGGAAAAAAAAATAGATCTTTATTCTGAATTTAGGAAACCTGCAAGACATGTTAGTTTCTGTGAATCGTTTTATTCTTGAATAATAAAGTGCACAGTTCCAGAGGAAAAGCTATAATCTATGGACCATGTAGAGTTAATTCAATGGACTAAACACTGAGATAATAATTTGGAAGAGACAAAAATTTTCAAAACCTAGACTTACAAATTCTGACTTTTCACAGTCAGAGCTCTTAGACCCTATTTAGCTTTCTACCATCTGAAAGTCTGCTTTGGTGTATGGTTCATTAAAAAAATTTAGTAAATGTGAAAACATGAGAAAGAAATAGAGATCTTCTTTATAAAGTTAAACAGTATTCTAAACATTCATCTATAAATACAGAGTTCTTCCTTTTCCCACTGAGAAAAAAATAGCGTCTCTTGAAAGCAGGGTTCACGTGTATTTTGCTTGAAGATGCCAAAAAAACCCCTCGGAGTTAAGGAATGAGTAAACTGTGTATTAAATGCTTTAAAAAACCTGGAAAACAAAGTGAAATGCCCTGGAAGTTGATATATTGCTTATGTATATTATGGCTGTTTAAAGAATGAAAAGTCAGGAGACCCGTAATATGTTGTGAAAGCTTTGTACTTGGCTTGATGCAATTATTGGTATTCTAAAATGTATTTGCTTTCAAGATACCCCATGCAGCATGCTGAAGAACCATTAGTCATTTATCACACTAATACTCTGCTGCGACTTAGTTCCTACGGCTTCTGGACTCAAATGGAATGGACTGGATGCTGATATAAATCCTGTTCCATTAATTTTGATTTTTTGGTCTTGAAGCCCTTATTTTATTTTTATTAAAAATACATGACTAGGAAAGCCGATGTTTTATCCTATGAACTAGAACCAGCCACTTTGTTTAATTTCCAAATTAGACAGTATTTCTTTTTTGTTATATTGCGTGTGCTAATGGTCTTTAAGTGTGGGGCTTTATTTGGAAAAGCGAGGCAGGCAAGGCAAATCATGTAGAGTGCCATGCCTGTCTTGCTGAACTCTCCCTGGTTTACTGCATTATTAAATATTGCATAAATTATTCAATGTCCTTTATATCAAACAAATATTTTTTTGCAAGCAGTACTGTGTGAACAAATGGGTATTAAGTAAAACCCCCAGACAGAAATGAAATGGTGTTTCTTTTTCATTCCTTGTAAAGAACCACTGTTCTTTTTTCTTCCTTTCTTTTACTTTTTTTTTTTTTTTCTTTCTAATTATTTCTTTTAGTATCACTCAGACTGGAAGGAAAAAGGGGTGAGTATTATGTCTGTTATGACTCACTTTTTGAGTGATATTAAAACGCCCCCTTTTCTGGGCCAGCCAGTACAGGTACAGTACAGTACATTCAGGGGAAAGGCAAATGCAGCACATTAGGTCTGGGCTGTCCTTGGTCGCTTGCTGTGGCAGATGAGTTGCCCTCACACAGGCGAGAGATAGTGGTTTTTGGTGTTTTGGCAGCAGCAATCCACATAGTATGAGTGTAGCCTCATTAGCTGGTCCAAGCATGGCCACAATATCTACCTCAGAGGAGAGCGGGTTTGCTGGGAGAAGGAGATAATGCCACAGAAAGAACAACCATACCTGTGCATTAGCCCCTAAGTATCTAACAGCCAGAGACTTCTTATTTTTATTGGGCTTTTTAATCTCTATGTGTAGGGCCGTATCATCGTTAGGCACCTCAGGAACATCCCTCGTGTGAACCTTCCCATTATACGCACGAAGATGACACTCCGGAGTGGTTATTTGTATGTGCGAAAACGCCAGCTGGTTCAGGCACCTAGAAAGAGACTGTTACTGTTGGAGAGAGCCTTCAAACAGGGAGGCGTATGGAGGGGGGCGGGGGGGAAGGCACCGTATGGAATAAAAATGCTTTTAATGTGCATGGACGGTGGCTGGGGGGAAGGGTTTTTGGGTTTGGGTTTTTGTTTTGTTTTGCTTTTTTTTTTAAACAAAGGGGAAGGTTCCCTGTATGAGCACTTGTTCTGAACATTGCGTGGTCAGATTAGCCATGCTGCTCTGAGCAGTTTAAGGAGGTCTGGGAACTTAGTAATACCTTCCTCTGCCTCCCCTGCTGCCCTCCCGCCCTCCCCACCCATAGCAACAGCAAGGCGATGAACTAAATAGCAGAGAAATAAGGAACCAGGGATGAATAATGCCCCCTAATTCTAGAATGAGGAGTTGTGAATGCATTGCTGAGGTTTGTGCATCTTTCCATTTCAAATAACTGGAAACACGTAGGGGGAATCGGGTTGGGGAGTGAGAGGTCAGGGAGTAGGGAGACTCCAGGCTTCATTACCGGGTTTTGCTCTTCAGCTTTTCACAGATGAAGGGGTCGGTAGAGGGAATTCCCATCTCTGATCTGTGGAGAGCTGCAAAGGAGGCAAAGGTTTATTAAGCTGCTCTTGTTGTCACTTAAATTTTCTTTACAAAGGTGTTGATTTTACAAACAGCAAACCTATGACTTTTGTAGAAAGCGACTTACAGATTCACCGTTTAGTACAGAGACAGTTGGATTTTGATTTTGCTTTATTTTGGGGAGGGGGGTGGGTGGCTTAAGCACATCCGTGTTTCTGTGTGTGTATTCATTTTGCTATGGTTTTCCTTGGAGAGGCTGACAGCCTTCAGTTCAGTTTTAGTCTCTGAAAACACGTGGGGTAGATTTTGTCACTTGGCCTCAGCCCGCCCTATGCCGCATGCGATACTATGAAAACCTTTTATATTAGTCGTGCTCGAAGGTGAAAATGAAGTGGTATTGACACATTAGAGGCTGCGCCAGCATCCACAGTTTTTCCAATTGCATCTTATTAAAATAAATACTCAATTGCAGCATACTATTTTATTTCTGAGCAAGAGGCTTGTTGTAGTTGCTGTTATCAACAAAGCCATACTGTACAAAGGGAAGTGTTTATAATTATTTACTGTGCTGCAGCAACGTTCACAGGGTGTGAGCAGGAAGGGGCACCCTCTCTGTTTTCTGTCATGGAAACGGAGGAAATCATAGTCCTGGCTCCTGGAAAGTTTATAGTCTTAAAGCTTGTTTTTTCTTTCATTTCACCCTTTCTTGTTAATCCTAAATCATAAGTAATAATAAGGCATTTCTCATGAAGACAGTTTTTCTTTTCATGAAAACACTAATACTTTTATTGCATCAGCCAGTTAAGTTTAAAATTATTTACTGAATAAATCTCATATTCATAACTCATATCTGTTGTGTGATATGAGTTATAATATGGGACAATATGAAAGGGAACATAATGAAGGGATCAAGGGCAGGATTTTAAAATAGCACAATGCTGCTACTTTGGAACTTAATGGAGTTTAATTTCCATGGATATTGTTCAACACTCAGGAAAATACAACCGTTTGTTTTAGACTTCTAACTAGACAATGTTGGATCTCCATTGTGGGAAACTTATTCAGAGAACTGTTATTTTTATGTGCTTCACTGGTTGCTCTTGGTCTGGTCCTGGACTTCCATCTGTTCCTAGTGATCTCCAGTAGATCTTATTTGATTTCTAAGAGGAGGAAGATAATATTAAAGGCTATATGTATAAGCAGCAATTTTTTATTTTTTTTTCCCAAATTTAAAATCCTATATCTACATTTTCTGGGCACTTCATATTGCAGGTCATTGTAAATATTTTTTTTACAGAATTATAGGAAATCTGAAAGCAGTGAGTTCTTTCCTTTGTGGAATATTACCACAATTACTTTATAATTTCCTTGTAGATAAGGCTTCTTCAAAACAATAGGCTAATATAAGACATATATTTTAGAATATCTAGTTAGGACATAGGATAAAAATCCTGTTGTCTAATATTTATCATTATTGAGAAATGCTGCAGTAATTGGCTATTTTTATCTCAAATTTCACTCCATATGCTTTTCATATGGAAACTCCTGCTTGCTGGTTTCTTTTTTAAATGGACTATATTAAACTTTCACAATAACATCTAAAATTTCAAAATATTTTTCCACTTTTTTTTTCATTTATATCTTAAATTTGTGCACTTGCTAGATTTTCTTTGTTATTTGAGAGTGCAAAAGCCCTGTGCGATCCTTTAGCCTCTGCTTAAAAAGGTATCTCTGAATGAGATCATACTGTAAATCTGTGCTTATTTGTGCTACACTAAAAAAAGAAGAGGAGGACTCTTAAAATTACAATCATCTGATAAAGAATTTTGTCCTCCAAATATTGTGTGTTTTGACCTAGCTGATACTTTGTGGCTTGTGCGTATGCAGAAGCTCATTCAGCAGTTTCCTAAGTAAAGGCCAGTAATTGCACTCCTAGCAGATGAGTTCAACCGATATTCAAGTTTTTTAAACAAACAAGGCTCAACAAAACAATAACCAAAACCACATAACAGCATTTTTAAAAGTGCACAGGGAATTAAAAAAATCCTCTATCTGCCGACATTTTATTGGGATGTAAATATTGTTGGATTCTGGGTTGCAAGTTGTATTTTGGGAATAGGCTCACATGCACATACAGAATATTTTGCAGATTTATGTGCTTTAAAAATAAGTCTCTTTTAGTAGGGAGATAAACTGCATTTGGAGTTCAAGAAGATACTCTGAAAGCTGTTATTGTTTCTGGTAACAGGTTGAAAACATGGAAAAATTCATTAGGAATTATTTGGTTTTGATTTGTTTTTAGTTTTTACTCTTTCTTATTGATATTTATTCTTTGTTATAATCTCTAGTTTACCAAGAGAAGTTTTACAGCATGCTTTTGTTTATAGAAATTAAGCGTGTTTTACACTTCCCTCACAGACCAATGGGAATAAAAAATTTCCTTCAGGAATTTGTTATAATTACATTATATCCACATGAGCACCAAAAGAATTTAGCATGATTAATGCTATTATAAGGCGTATGAGGGTCAGGAACAATAGTTTGCTCCTGTTCTAAAGAAAATTAAGTACTTGCAAAAGAAGAAACTCAAGAATTTAAACTAGCATTT
Organism: Jacana jacana; assembly: GCA_013400555.1. NCBI lineage: Eukaryota > Metazoa > Chordata > Aves > Charadriiformes > Jacanidae > Jacana > Jacana jacana. Next base: position 10,396 of record VZTM01035592.1, read on the forward strand.
TTTTTTTATAGGTGAGAAAATGGAAACAGTAGTTGTTTTCTTAACTGCTTTGGCAGTTGCACAATGAGAAGCTTAATAGTAAGTACTGACAACTTTGATTTAGTTCTGTTGTGGATGAAAGCTGACAAGTGGAATAAACTTGCAGAGAATTATAGAGCACATTTTCTTCTCCGCTTTTACTAGTGCGCGTTAATTGAAATGACTCAAAATTTACTCCACTTTATATCGGGGTTTATCTATCACACCCACGATAAAATAATGCTCTTTACGTTTCAAGTAGGATCTTTTTTTGATATTGTGTATATAAATTAAGGCAAGGCTTGTGAATCATTTGTTTTCTTGGATTCTATAAAAAAAAAGGCGAAAAATGGATTTCGGTGCTGCCTCTGCCGTAAGCTCGGGTTGGTCAGCCCTGCACAACCACTTAGTCCTGCGCTGCTTGATATAGCCACGCATCCTCTGGCTTTATGCTGGTGCTGTCAGAGGTGGAATGCCATCTTTTGCAACCAATTCTTGAGGATTTTGTGGGCAAATTGAGGGAAGAATTTACACCAAAACAAAAATCTTAAAAACCCTCAAACGCCTAGCAACTTCATGTAAATGATGCATAACAAAGCCGACTCCTGATCAAAGATGCATCCGTGTTTAGAGCAGAATGAACAAAGTAGCAATTTTCCTTGCAAACTTCCTTCTTTAGCCCTAGTTTTCATCCCTTTCAGGTAGGTTCCTGTTGTCAAAGGTACTTTAAGCACTAACCTGTTTGTTATCTTGCGGTGTTACTCCTGATCATTTGCTTACTTCTGTATGCAACTACGTTTTAGGACAGATTGGAGTTTGTGATTTTATTCTGCAGTTTTGTGTGCAGACATGAAAAGACAACATATATTTGTCTGTGACAGCATTAACTATCTTGTATGGCATTATTTGGTGGGAGAGTGCTTTAGTTGTCCATAATTCGTAGACTGTTTCTAATTATCAATAGGTTGTTTGTTTGGTTTTTATCTATATAAGATGTTTAAATAGGTATTGCTTCTTTTTCTGGAACTACCATATTGCAGAGGGTTTTTGTATTTTTGTTTTTGGTTTGGTTTGGTTTTTTTCTCTGAGAGAGACAGGTGGAATTTTAGTCTGTTTAGCAATTCATTTTAGTGTGATTTCATCTGACTGCTGGGGTGATTAGCATACCTGGCTTTTATAATGCTGTAAAGCAAAATATTGTGACAAAACTGTGTTCTTCTAGTTAATTCACTTCACTTTAAATTAGAAGTCAAGTTCTTCATTGCTCTTTGTGTAGTTCTACTAGTAACTAAGGAACTGATTGGAATTTTGCTGTGCATAAACAACAAAACATGGGTCAGATAATTTCCTTATATAATGGATAATCACTTTACAAGGCCATTTTTTAGTTTAATTGCAGTCAAACAACAGCAATTCTAATCATGAATGGAAATTCACTGTCAGTGTGAATAACCATAACCTTTTTTCTATATTTAAACTGAAATTCCTTTGTTACATTGTATAATCTTAATTCTGTTTACTCCTTACCCCCTACCCCCATCCATCCCTGGTGACAGTAAAGAAAAAATAGAAGCCTCAAGAGATATCATTGATGGAAGTATTACTTTAAAGAATTTTTATTTCATGGGTTGGCATCTATTCAGTAGAACTCTTGTTTTCATAAGTGAATCAGGAGTGTATTTATTATTTGTTGTTATATAAATCCAAGCGCGTTTCCTGGTGCCATACAGTTGCTTGGGTTTTGGGGTTTTTTTGTCTCAATAGGTTGTGGGAAACATGTAAAAAACACCTTTTGAAGTTAACAAAAAATAGTGTTATTTCATGTATAAGTATACAAAGAAGATTTATAGGTGAATGGTATAGATGCAAACACAGTCCATTTGCATTGCTGGTCACAGGCAGCCAGAGCCAGAGGTGAAGTATTGTGGTAGTCTTGTGGGCAAGGGAGATGACGGCAACTTTCCTCAGCTTCAGCTTGTGCCCAAAGAATACAGGGTCCTACAGCTACTTTTCATTTCAGAGTTTGCTTGGGAAGCCCATAGGTGTGCCTTCTAGGAAAAAGTGTGTCTGGGTTTAGTGTTGTAAACTGGCATTAATTTTACTGTGAGTAGTGGATGATTCCTTCTGGATCCATGAAATCTTTGTTATTCCTCTATATAAAAGATCACAGTTTTAGTTATCTTTAGTTTAAGAAAAAAAGGCACCTTAGGGGAATAAAACAAAGTTTCTATTATTTTCTTAATTTTTCTGATGAAGTACAAAACCACCAAAAATGTGTAAAAATAATTGATCCAATTTCCCAATCCCTCACTTAGGAGTTCAATGGCATATTTTGACCCTGTTGTATTTAAATCTTGTTCTGGTGTTACCATGCATTGGAATCAAGTAAGGCTCATCTAAAAATTTATGTTAGCAGGTGTTTTCTTTGGTGGGAGAGGGGGAAGAATCTCTTCTAAGAAACTTTTTCTCCTACATCTTTATGAAGCATTAACTGTGGTAAATATGCAAGTACCATTCATATTACCATTTACAAACATTTTGAAATCCCAAATCAAACTGTACTTTCAGGTGAAATTGAAAAGTTTTGAGCTTGAATCACTTGAAATTTGCTTCTTCTCCACAATCAGACTGAACATGTTGTATTTACTAGTAAATGCTCCAAGAGGGTATGTGGTATGATTGCTATTGAAATTGTGTAGAAGAGTGCCAACTTCTGTACACAGAAAACCGTATTTTAGACCAGTGTAATGAACTGAATGATCACAAAAGTTTGGTAATAGTGTTTTCCATCCTATGCATTTTGCATGTTACAACACCTCCTAACAACATGCTTGGGGATGTGATGTGTGTATATATTTATATGCAAGCACAGAATTAACTGGAGGTAACAATAATTTAGCAGGTACAAATATATTTGTCTATGAGTATATTTTACCTAACAGTGTGAAAATTTTTGATTTAATATACAAGAGAAATAGTGATTATTTTCCGTCTCTAAAACTCTGTAATAAAGATCATAGATACAAATAGGTGGGATGTGCATGTACCTTATGGTCTTTGTAAATCAACTGCTCATTAGACAAATATGCAAAACGACAGCCTCTGTACATCCCCGCTTTAGAATGACCACAAATTATACCTCAACTTTGCTTAGTTATTTTCCACCCAAAAGCTGGAAAAAGCCTCCCTTTAAATTGATAAATTTCTGCTTTAAGAAAAGGACTTGGAAGTCGGTTGAGGTTGGGGGTAAGAGGGTTTGCTGTCTGTTGCTTCCACACCTCCAATTTGGACAATGACTGCATTTACCTAACTTGCTTCTGCGTGCGTAAGGCTCCTGCATATTTAAAGACTGGGTATTCAGGGATTATCTGTCATGCTTTTTCTTTTTGTTTTGATCACGCAAGGAGAGGATACAAGCCCATGTAACCAGAGCCCCACCAGAGGGGTGGGGGATTTTTTTCCTGTTGTATTTTTTTCCTTCCCAAAAGCTTTGCTATGGCCATGTGTTCTGCCGGATATTGCTGAAGGAAAAGTTACCGGTCTGAGTGTGCAATTTTATAAATCATGTGTCTGTAGAATATTTGCTTCTTAACACGCACAAGGCATTTAGCTTAAAGGTACATTATTCCTTTTCAATCAGTCCCTAGCAGTGAAGCAGGAAAACTTGAAGGCATGCATATGAAACGGCTGTCAACCTCTGCCAGTAGCAGGGAAAGAAAAATATTAAAACTATAATTAACATCTGAGAAAAATACATTCACAAAATGCCTTATGAGACATCAGTTGATTAAAATTTCATGTTTGTGTATGATAAAGTTGAAAATAGCATTTATTTTTCTAGGAAAGCTAGGAAAAATGTCAGTGGTACATAGCATCACTTAATTAGCTCTTCATTGTAGATTTGTTGCTCTGCTCCTTAAATTATATTTCAAGTTAGATTCAAACTGTTACATAGTTAATTAAAAACCTACTGTCTGTACTTTGTTTCATAATCATGGTAGATTCCCTCCTCCCCCCTGGAGATAAATAGCAGGATTACCTGTAGAATAACCGAATAAGAAAACAGCCCCATGTATCCAAGATTGGGAGTATTTTGCGACATAGATTTATTAAGCTCCAGGTTGGATAAAAAGAAGTTCCATGTTCTGATGACTCTNAACCCGTACAGTAATAATCAGCGCATACCCTTTAAAGAATATCCCTGATGCAACTCAGTATGAAATAAACAATTACATTTCACAAAACCTGCTCTGAATTAGCATCTCCAGCACAGTATCATTTATACCATTACATCAAAATTACTGTTTTAGTATAAATACATACATATTTTCATATATTAATGGTTATGCTAATTTTTGGTAATTGTACAAAGATGATTATTATTATTCAATGTTTCATTTTAGCAAATTTCTTGAATCAATTATTATAGAATTTTCTTAGACATAATCATAAATTTCAAAACCATAGAGAAATTAAGTGTAGAGACTTAAAAGTTGATATTATGCTTTGCAGTACCACATAATTAGTTTCCCTTGATCCTCTAAAAAAAAGTATGCATCCAAAATCATAGTAATATCAACAAGAGATCTCTAAGGCAATGGAAAACCATGTAAATGGAGCCAATATTGATAGTTTCCCATATGAAACTAGTTTTAACGCAGCTCTCCCAGCATTGTACCCACCATGAAAATTTGAATGATGTACTTGTGGCTTTGAAAGCATGAGAAATGTATGTCTTACAGTTCAAAACAGGAAACAAAAGAAGTAAAGAGTAATGGAAGCAACCCATTCCTCTTTCTAAATACGTTTCAATTCAGAAATACTTTGGGAGCGCTCACAACATTTGAGTTGTTTTGCAAGACCTATTTTGAAGTGGACAATATTTCAAATTTCTGAGATTTGGGTTGGGGGGGTTGTATTGCCCAATTCAAATTATCTCATTTTATTGAATTATGTTGAATAGTATATATAAGGTAGAAGTTGAATCTCATTTCACTTTAACTCCGAGAGGACCCCATACAGAGTACCACGAGTTTGTGATCTTCTTGTAGCATCTGTATTACTTAAAAACATTTCATATGTGCCGTGCAATCTATACACACAGTGCATATTAGCAAGCATCATAATTTAAAGAAATGAGGTCTCTAGATAACAAGTCTTAAACTGTGTGGGCAGGTTTTCTCCTATGCAGATTTAAACCCCAATGCATTTAGGAACTTTGTTAGTTGTTACACTTGCACATTTTGGCATCCTGTCAGCTCACATAGATAAGATATACGATGTTTCACTATATGGTGCCCAAAATGCCTTTGGAGGAAAGTGCCTTTTTTATTCTATGCTACTTTTGAAAAAAGAAGCCTATGAATTTGCAGTAGAAAGGCACAGTGTATTGTCGCATTGTGCCTTTTTTTTTTTTTTTTTTT
>VZTM01035592.1:25252-46524 GCA_013400555.1 Jacana jacana
CCTGGCAGTCCTTCAACATCCATAACCTTGTTGGTTTAAAGAGCTTTTTTTATTAACACACTCTCCTTAATCACTTTCTGTTGTTCCCTTTTATAAAGGCCGGGGGGTGGGGTGGAGGGGAGAGGGAGGAAAAAAGGCACAAATAAACATCCCCTGGTCTTTCTAAGGGGAAGATGATTTGCCATCTATGCAGGTGATATATTAATTTGAAATATGAACTCTTGGCTATATGGTGATACTGAACGCCTTGATAGGAGCAGACAACGATGCATGTTCCTACTGTTACAGAAAAATGAGAATTCTTCCTTCCAGCTTTGTGTGTTTGGAACAGCACTTTAAGCAGTTCATAAAAGCAAGATAGCCTTATAAAAAGGGATATATTATTGAATAAAAAAGAATAAAACTAGAGGTGAAGTCCATGTGCAACCTATTAAATTATCCACAATTTAGACTGTGTTCTCAAATTTTACACACCAAAATGTCTAACCTTAGACACACAATGTAATCAGCAGGTCCCCAAACGTGTAATAATGTTCTTCATAGGGTTCTTCTTCTTGTTTGCACAGCTGCCAGATGGTGTATGCCATATCCCATTTCACCACATTATTATTATTTCTGTCTAAAGGTTGGTGAGTGCTACAAGCCGGATGGGATATTTCACACTCAAAGCTCGTCTGTGAGTTTGATCCATATATTAACAAAGACTGAAACTTTGCAAAGTCCCGTGCTCTGCAAGAAGTTAATTTATGAAAAGCGTAAGTACTTTGGAGCAGATAGTCTTAATGCCTGTCTGTAGAACTCCTAATAAGCTTAACCCAGTGCCTGCCTTTCTCATTCTCATGCTCATCCTAGCAAACTTCTCCTAATCAAGTTTCTTCTTTTCCCAGTAAAAACACACTACGCTCATAGAATCCTAGAATGGTTTGGGTTGGAAGGGACCTTCAAAGTTAATTTAGTCCAACCCCCCTGCAATTAGCAGGACTCAACTAGTTTAGGTTGCTCAGACTTCTGTCCAACCGTAGGTGTTTTAAACTTGTTCTTGACTCTTCTGTATCTTAATACTATCCACTTTCTCCCTCACCTCTAAATTCCCTGAATGACTTCTCCGTGACTGCTGTCTGTACCTCTTGCACTTCAGGTTCATCTTATATTTTCTCCAAAATTAATCCTTTCCTACATACTTCACTGAAACTGCCCTGCCTGCCAGCACCATGTCTTTCTTCAGTGCATATTATAGGGTGATACCTTACCTTGTCTTCTTCTGTCGCCCCACAACCCCCCTCTCCTGCTCTGCTAGAGACCACCTTTCAGTAACTAAGAACCATTGCTTGCATGCAATCTTTGACATTTCTGTCTAGTCAAGAATTAGGGTAGTGGTGACTAAATCTTGCTCCTAGGAACCCATGTCCAAGCAGTCATTTGTCACCATCTTTGACCTTGATGGCTGCCACTGTGCTAGGCTCATTGAAAAGCTGCTGCTAAAATAATAATCCTGCTAGTGTGTCACACTGGCTGTATTAGCTCTCTTTTCTCTTCATATCAGTAGTTCTCTTTTCATCCCCTTAGATAATTTCAGCCTCTGGCATGTGCATGTTTTCTAAAAAACATGCTTTTTCTTGGCCTATGTGTGGCCTATGCACAATACTAAATGTGCACTGGATCAGAGGCTTGATCTATGAGTAGCTAAACATACAGTCCAGTCTTGCAAGGAACAGGGAGGATGGAAATCAGCACATGGATGTTGCTACCTTCTATTCCTGTCTATGTTGTACCTGCTTTTTATGATCTTAGGGAATAAATTTTAGACCTCTGTACATCGTTGTTCCCCTGCACAACTGAGAGAATTGTACTTGGCAACGCTGTGGAGCTAAGCTCAATTGGGCACTATGAGTTACTTCCACCGTGTAGTCACAAGCATGACAGAAAATCCTAGAAGAAGGAATGAGCAATGTTTACAGCTTTTCATAGACGATTTTCACAGTCTTTCCCTGGTGTGTGTGTCTGTGTGTGTGTTTGCTTTCACAGTCAAAAGCATTCTTGGCAAAGGTAATCTCTGAGTGAAGAGAATACCCCAGCTGTTTATCTATTATGGCTTTTGTCACCAGGGAGTCAAAAGTTGGACTCCACAATAAAGTAATCAGTTGCATAGAATTTGGCCAGCGCTAATGGGAAAGAAAGACAGCAGCTATTGAAAAATATCTATTCAGTAAACTGAAAAAATTAAAGTGTTTATATAGTACATATCTTGGGTTTTTGCATGATCAATGTTGTTGTTTGTCCAAGCTGAAGAAAGCAACTGTTTGAGAGAGTTAGAAAACAGAAAATAACAAAATATCTTAGCCTGAGCAACCATTTTTCCAGTAAAAAATGAAGAGTCAGAAAGTGGGTTTGGTATTGGAATGGACTAAAGCTTATTTTGTCCTCACATAAGACTGATTTCATCCATCTTCAATTTCTTGTACAGATGCATCTCGCAGCCACTATTAAGCTGAGAGCATCTTACTTAAGATTAACATCTTAACAACATCTGCACGTTGTCATCAGATTTCAATAATTCTCCAAAGACGGGTATCTCCTTTGCATCCCATAGGATGAAAGAGCACATGATTCCTTGCAACATAAGTGGTAATTCTTTGTAACAGCTTGTGTACTGACAATGAAATGGGACCGCTGTTTAGAAGACTTTATTTCCAGTTTTAAAGTTTAGGCTTGTTTTCCATCTGGTGTCAATTCTATTCACTTCAAAGTCATTCCAGTAATCCTCATGGGATTAGTCTTTAACTTCACATGTTGAATCCTCTTTTGTGTTTATACAAGTGACAGAATTGTACAGTCTGAGCCTTATAATATGAAGTAAAATTTAATAATTGGAACTGTTGACTTTCCCCCCTTCCCCATACTTTCAATAAATTCTTGCCCAAATTTCTAGATAACTGGACCAAATTATGTAAACATAGTGCCATTATCTGATCCACAATTAAACTTCCAAAAAAGCTTAATTCAAATTTTCAAGACACTAAGTGGCTCTGCATCAATGAAGGAACCTATGTTGTCAGTGTGATTGTTTCATTAGCCATCTATGTGCAGGGGTGTGGGTGTGTTTGTGTTCAGCTTCAGGCACTTTGATAGTGGTAGACCTCCTGGACATGGCTAGGGGAAAATTTAATGTGCACAATAGAAGATGGCATTAATTAGTGCAGGAAATCCTGAAAGAAGCAGGGATGAAAAAACTTCAGCTTTGATTTCTTGTATTTATTCTTTGGTCATATGTTAATGCCAAATCTTCTCATGAAATTAACACCGTAGTTGTTCAAATCACCAAGTGGTAACAAGTTCAAGATCAGGTGGGGACTCAAGGTGTTAGCTCTGCATTTAGGGTTAAGGTTGAGGTGTAGCTGCAGGATAAGTGAAAGACCAACTTCTTCCCACCGTTTCTCTCCTGGTTTTCTTAATTTTAAATCATATAGTTATAGAAGCAAAGATACTTTTAGGTTGGTGTGCTAGGCATAGGTGCCAAGGCAACTGGAAACTGGAGGCCTGTGGGCTTGGCCTCTGTAAAGGGAGGCCAGGGGCTGTGCCAGACACAGCTGCCTTCAGGGAAATGACTACAGAACATGGCTGAGCCCATCAGCCATGTGTGTGGTGCTTCTGTGTAGGTGTAAGAAAGTTAAAGTACTGCCAAGTATTGGCAATGCAGAGGTGTGTGTAAGAAAGTCCTGAAAACAGTGAGTTTGGAGAATGAGATGAGAAGATGCCCCAAGAGCCAGAACAGACATTCCCCTGCATTCGAGAGAGAGAACCACACTGGAGCAGGAGGCTGTAGCCTATGAAGGACTCCACACTGGAGCAGAATGATATACCTTTAGGGAACTGTGCTTCTTGGAGAGCCCACACCAGAGGAAGTTTTATTTTTGAAGGACTGCAGTTCATGGAGACAAACTATGCTGTCCTGTTGAGGAGGGGGAATGAGAGAACAACTCAATGGGAGGCTGGCAGCCAGCCATGGTCAGCCCACCACAGCTGGAAAAAACAGGTTGTTTTTCCTGTCCCCTCGTCCTTCAGTATTGTCAAATTGTCATGTTGTACAAGTAGGAGAAACCAAATAGGTAAATATAAATAACGATCGAGCTACTCAGGTCTGCTGTGCTGTGAATTTAAACGAAAATAAAATTTGACCCCTGCCTTATGCCAAAAAAAAAGCACAAATTATCCCCAAGTACCATTTAGGCTTATCTTGTACAGCATTAGCACTGAAATGCAGTTAGAACAGACACAAATTGATTCATATTGTGTTTTATTTTCCCCCAGTCAATAAGACTTGTATTCATTAAAGAAATATTACATTAGCTTTCAGCTATTTTACAGCAGCCCTATTTCTTCTGGGTCAGGATCCAAGCTTTATTCACGAGCAGAGGAAGTTAAAGAACTTACATGTTGATGGATCTTTAAAAGAAATATCCACCTGAGCCCCGTTCAAGACAAAATTCATAGACATAAGAGTGTTATTGATCATTTTAGCATCACAGAAAGAATTTGGAGCTCTGGATCGACCCTTGCAAAGGAGCATGTGCAGGGTATGGATGTGAGCTGTATGTCTGGTTGTCCTTACTTGTAGTTGAATTGTAACTCCTGGTTTGAATGCTTGTAATTATAGCTCTCTGCAAATAGTAATTCTAAAATTCTAAAAAAGTGATTCCACAATTACTTATTTATGCTTCTATATTTTCCAGTTAATATTTGTTTCTGTTAGAAAAATGCTCTATGAATCAAGGTTTTCTATTGGAATGTGGAGCTCCTGCGGATGTGTGCTGATAGCTGCTGTTGGGGAGGGAATCTAAAAGCAAGACTTACTGGATATTTTAGAAGGAGCATCAGAAATAGTATCCCCAGGCAGTGGGAAAGGGCAAGTTATTATGGAGCCATCTTGTCTCATAACTTTCATGATAATGTGAAATGCCACAGGAATAGGGTGTAGAACCACAAAGCAGTAATTCAGAGAGAAAAAGATTTCTACTTTCACTCTGTAGTGCCTTATTTTTTTAATCCATTGAATTTTTTTTTCTTAGCAGGCTTAACAATACTGCAATACTGTAATAGTTCTTTTAGTATAGGGAAAGATTTAAATGATTGCTTATCATTAAAATAAAAAAGAACTATTCTTTACTGTGGAAGTTTCCTTGGACGTGATAAGAAAGACAGTAGATGACCTTAACATGTACATGCATTTGTGTGGCTATCACACTACCTGTAAGGATATGGAGTATTTCCTAATTGAAGCTATTATTTATCTCAATTTTGCCCAGATACAATTTTATGATATAACATTGGCTATTCACTTACTAAATAAGGACAAAGTACTAGTCCAGTTTGGAGTTTGTGTTGTTTTTTGTTATGTTTTGGTTTGATTTTGTCTTTAAAAATAAGGTATTTCTTCAGAAATGCAGATTTTTGAAATAGTTGTGTGTGTGATTTCCACAGTTCTCAGCTTAAATTTCATTAATTAAGTCACAAGTAAATGTGGCAGAATCACTTCTTCAACTGTTATCCAAGGTTGGACCAGATGATCCTCAAGGTCCCATCCAACCTGGTATTCTATGATTCTATCAGAAACCACCACAGCCTGATGGAGAGATGCAGAAGGTAGCATTGATATGAGAATATTTTTTGTACAAGGAGAGAGAACTCTGGTTCTTAGTGTTATGAACAGTTGTCAAATTATTGCAATATAGCATATCATATACTGAAGAGATCAGAAAGTTCCCTCTGAGATTGGTTGTGAAAGGAGCTGCATTGTGCCTTCAAGTACTGAATGAATGTAACAATGTAGAGAAGAAAACCCCCACAGATAAAGGCTGTTTCATAAAGCAAATCTCATATAAACATTATATATTCTTCATTCTAATGATACAGGGTATTCAGCTGGAGTCTTCCTGCCACATATTCACACAATCAACATCTTTAAATTTGAGAAACAAGAAAACACTCTTTAGAGGCTTTTGGAATAACTTGTTTTTCTTGGCAAATCTACTCTTCCTGATCAGTCTCTTTTACATGCAAGTTCAAGTGTAACTAGCATGAATTCAGTGTACAGTTATATCAAAACAAAAGCTCTCTTTCCATCATTACTAGGTTGATTTTGTGACTTTGAACTAGTCTACTCTGCTAAAAGTAAGCTCAGAACTGTTCTTTCACTTTTTGGGAGCACTGAAAATGTCAGTAAATCTCAACAGTATGAAAAAAAGTGAAAAAATTAATGTAATTTAATGACTATGTGACATAAACACAATTTATTACTCTTTCAACGGTATCTTATATTTGTGACTCCAAATGAGTTTCAGACAGAGAACTTGCTTTACTTAAGATCTATGCAATTCATATAGCCAGTGCATATCTTTTTAAATTACAAAAAAAACCCCAACAAAAACAAAACAAACAAACAAAAAAACCAAACCAAAACAAACAAACAAAAAAAAACCAACAAATGGAACAAAAAATAAAGAAAATCTTACTCTTCAGGAGAAGATCTATTTAGCATTTGAAAAATCTCTTGTAATATTTTATTTAATATGATTTCATCATCAAAAATGTTTCTAACTGTTATAGTAAGTATGACTAGTTCAGTCTGTGGCTTTATAACATACAGTTATTAAGAATTATTATAGTGGAATACAGTACTAAACCTTGAGGCTAAGCACTATAGAAAATGGTAAAAAACAAACAAGACAAAAAGAAGGAAAAGCCCTTAATTTTTCATTTGTCATTTAGATATCAAAGACATGGTGCTTTTGCTGCACCTGGAATGGTACAGAGGAAAGGAGCAGGGCTCTAGCCTGCTTTGCTGGACAACAAGGCAATATTCACCGATCAGAAATTATGCATGTTGTTCATGTCACAGGGTCTGTAATATTTCAGAGAACCATTGCCAATGAGTGTCTGAAGGGAATTAATTCTTGAAGATAGAGCCCTCAACACAGTCTCAGTTATGAAAAACAATGACAACACTGTACTTCAATTCTCCGCTTCTGCACACAGTTTGGTTTGGTATCTCTTTCTTCCTGTCTCTTTTCCCACATTTTAAAGCACTACTTATAAGAATGAAGTACATTTAGTTCTGCTTTCTTTTTTCATTTTTCTTTTTCTTCTTTTTTCTCTAAAAGGTGTAATACTCTCTACTCAATCCGTAATTTTAAATAACCATTTTCAAGCCTGACTAAAGAATGTCTGAAACAGTTTGAAGTTCAAGGGGATGTAAGAATGTGTTTCTGTGTATGTTTTTGAAAATAGAAGAGTCCTGGCATTTTACCAGATGAAGCTTCTGTCTCCCAGTTGTGAACTTCTGAGAGCTTATTTGTTGCTTTACATCCTCTGCCTACTATGGCAACGAAACATTTCTCCTTTCAGAGATTTTGTTTTTTAAGCGTTGCTCTCCCCTTGTCCACCCTTTCCTCTACCATAAAAATAAAACCAAAACAAACACACGCCCCCCTCCCCAAAACCACAGAAAAACAAAACCAACCCAAAAAAACCTGGCTACACACAATACAGAAAACAATTTGTAAAACATTCTTTTAAATAGATAAGCTGCCGAAAGAGAGAATAGAAACTGCACTGCAATTCCACTGTTGGTAGGTGGATAATGGTAGTCAATGACCAGTTTCTTGGTCACCATATTTAACTGTTGTTTTCTCCAGCTATGTTTTGCAGTCTTAGTCGCAAAAAGGAAGAAAATCCTAGTTAGATGGGAGATGAAAAGTCTGAAATCACTGCTCCTATTAAAAAGTATAAGTACTCTGTAAATTTACTGCTCCCCTAAAACTTGAAAACATCATTTGATGAGAATACATGGCATAAGTGCCCAATTCATCTACCAATTCCTCACCGACCTTTTGACTTTCATACTGCTGGGGGACACAAATTCAGTGATCTTGCCTTCATGCTGTTTCTTTTTGTCATTATCCATGATTCATCTTCCCTGTGACTTGTCAAACTTGAGTTATTTTTAATCCTTTGCTGGGCCTCCCTCAAGGCATTATATCATATCTCTTGACACTGTACATGATCTCTCAGTCCCTATTGTTCCACCCTTTTCAGATTCCTTGTGTTTGTTTCCTACCCCTAACATGGTTCCAAGTATTATTTCTCTTTTTTTCATAAATCTGCAAATCTGGACAACCTACAGCCACTTTCGTTTTTCCAAACAATTTATATGAGCCCATTAAACAGAATCAGTCACAGTAACAAATCCTTCAGGGCCTCAGTTGTGTTATCTTCTCATTTGCAGTAGATTGTTCTGGGACACAATTTTATGGCAAAATATAGTTTAGCTGGTTTACGTTAACCTCTCACTTCATTAGCGGAGTAATATCTGAAAAAGGTTGCAGCTCTTCTCACTAGTTGGGTTAACCATTTCTGCACTTTTAAAAATGCAGGTTGTGTTTAAAACCAAAATACAGCTGTTGTTTTTTGAATTATTTATGAACTATATTGAAATTGGATGTCTTGTAGAGGGGCTCCTTATGCCTCATAGTACCTCTGTGTTTATTCAAGAAATACAATATTTGCAAGGCTTTTGTCTTCTAAAAGGACACCATTGCACAATGGTGTGACTGTTGATTCCAACTTGTTATATTTAATTGAAAGGATACTCAAGCCTGTTTGCATGTGTTCCAGAAATGAAGTGAAGCAGAATTAAACTTTAAACTTTTTTTTTTTTTCTTGATAATGTAATAGTTAAATTCTTGCTGCTAAAAGTTACAAGAATTTTAGCAATTCTACTAATAGTAATCTTCACAAACCTCAGGAATGTAGAACATAATCTCATCTTTAACGGAACCAAAGTATTTTCAAAAACAGGAAAAGCAGTTTAAACATTCAAGCAGTTGTAATTCTGCCGTGTCATGACTTTTCAGTCCTACTTCCATGTAAATTAATGTTTTCAGGATGTAGAAAATTATACACGAGTGGTAGAGTTGCTGACATTCTTGCATGGGTTACAGAAGTGGGTTTAGGATCTGCTTAACTCACTTGAAAAACAGAAAATAGAACTGAAAAATAAAAACTACTTCAGTGCTTCTAGTCTCTCTCCTCAGAAATGATATCTTTGTTTATTAATATTATATTTTATTTATGAAATTTAAATCTTTGTTAGTAATTGAGTTATTTCAATAGGATTTAGTGTTTAGACAACTGTGAAATATATATGCAGTCCAGTGGAAGCTATATGGCTGTGAAGAAAGTAATATTTTTTCAAGTATCCATGTGGAATTACAATTGATAGGTTTGCATGTGGGGCTGAACCAGCAAGAGTTTAACAGGCATGCTAATATTTTTGTTATTTTTTCATTATTTTTCCTTTCAATCTCTACAAGACTAGGTAAAGATTAAATGTATGTAACAGTTGTATGTTTTTATTTTGAATTATTTAATTTCAAGAAAATGAATTAAAATTTTCTTCATTGTGGGATAACGGTGAAATGTAAGCAGCAAAAGTCATGCTGAGGATGAGACATGGATACTAATTTTGAAATGCTGTGGGTTATTTGGAGTTACAAAAAGCCATATCCTTAAGATGTCTATAAACTGGGCTTCGATTTCTCATTTCCCCTAACATAGACACCTAGTGTTATCCGTGCCTGATACTCTATAGTGTCTAACATATCTCTTTTAATTACAAACTGTTCCCCAGAGTCTAAAAAAGCCCTAGACTAAATTGCTTCTTCTGCTGAGGACTAGATGGATGCTTGCCACTGAGAGGGACAGTTCAGAAACCTGGGGGGCTGTGTGACCTGATACCCAATCCAAGGGCTCAGTCTCAGCCCCAGTAGCTTCCAGTCAGTTGAAGATGGTCAACTGGTGAACAAATGCCTGAAACCTTCAGCTCCTGTATACTCCTGTCCAAGAGTAAATGTTCAGCTCTAAAAAGTAGGGCTAATACCTTAGCCCTAATACCTTCTAATATCTTTCTCTGAATTTATTTGAAGAGCCAAACAGTTGACACTCAAGTTTGGCAAACACATTGGGTTCAGTGTAGATCTGACTGCTGTTGTATGAGGAAGGGCTTGTCCAAGGAAAGCTTGTTTTGCTGTTGTGGGGGTGGTGACACTTTTTGTGTCACTCAGGTCCTTGAGTTTCATATATGTTCACCCAGTATTCTGTCCATTTCTCTCGCTCACCATGTTAGTGACTTATTTGAATATCCTGCTGTTACACACACTGAAATAAATTATTTTACTTTGTACAGCTAATGATAAGTCTTGAAAAGATGAATTACTATGTTTTGAAAACACCCATGATTTAAAAACTAAAAATCAGCATTAATATTTGCAAGGGTCATGAGCAGCAGGGACAAATACACTAGGGCTGTTGTTGTTTCCAGCCTCCTATGTGGACTATTTCTGCAGTGTTTGGCCATTATAAGAATGGGAGGTGGGATATGATGCGGGAAAGGAAGGACTGGGCATTTACCTACATGGACGCAGTTACCTCTCTTATCAAACCAATTGAATTAGATGAAAAGAAGTGTGAAAGTCTGAAGATTAAATACTTCCCAAACTAATGGAAAATGCTTGTGTAAACTTGTTAGTAGTAGTAGAATGAATTAATGAATAGATTTCCAGCCACCGGCTGAGCAATAGGCAGTAATAAGTTTCTTTCCTATTAGTAAGAAGCTTCTGGGAAAAACGTGGTCTTAATTTTTTTGAGTGTTTCTCAATCATATGAATTTATGGATGAGTATATCTTACTGTTTCTGGTTCACATGCCCTGCCAGTGGGGGATTATGAATCTTGGAACTTGATAGATAGTCAACTGGCCTTACCTGCTCTGTTTTTGCACTCTTTCGGAAAGATTGTTTAGTTTTATTCTGCACCTGTCCTTGTTCAGAGCTGATAAATAGTCAACATTGAAATCATATAAGAAACATCAAGGTTTTTAAAGTTTTTCAGAACCAAAATGCCTAATCTCATCTTGTTTCCTTTTTTCAGAAAATAAACAGATATGCAATAGATTCTTATTCTCTTCTGTTCCAAAACTTTGTCAGCTGCAAAATAACTTTTGTTTGACAATGTTGTATAAATACCTTTTTTTCTTGAATAGTGGTGATGCCAAAAGATTTTTAAACCAAAGTCTTTGAAGTATTGTCCAATTGTTTCAGTATATACTGCATTAAGAAATGTTTTAACTTTTGTAGCTTTGAAGGGTGTCTTAATATTAAGCAAAAGCTGGTGTACTTCTGCACCACATGGAAACAAGGAAATATTCAAAAGCACTTTTCCTGTCTGATAATCTTTTATTGGGTGATACTGAGTGACCACTTCAAAGATGAAACCCCTGCACTTGTGTGTTTGCTTAGTTCCAGCCTAACTGGGGCCGAAGGAACTGATGTAGTACAAAACGACTGCTGAAGTTTTTGGAAAAAGGAGTGATGTTTTAAATCACACTTTTGTGAAATTGGAATCGCAGGCCTTTATTTTGAGAAATGATGGATAATATAGGTTGCTTTATAGAAAATGGAAGGGACCATTATTTCAGGGAACAGTCTTAGAAAAAAGCATATAAAATTCAGAAAAAGAAAAAAAACCAAAATGTATCTTGATATCGTTCCTTTTATGGAAGTTGGTAGCAGAAAGGAAAAAAAAAAAAAGAAAACTACAGTGAAATTAAAAAAAAAAAAAAAGACATAAGTAAGCCTCTGAAATCTCTGAAATATCCTGAATGTTCTCTGAATTTTTAGTTCAAAAAGAAAATCTTTAAAATATACTTCGAGTTAAAATACATTAGCTGATCCTTTGAGTATCAGTAGTTTAAAGAACACTATCCATTTTCAAATCCACTAGCAGTTCATCAGGTTTCCTTCTGGTGTAGTGCAGTGGTTATGTTGCACTGTAATGAAATACTTCCAATATTCCATTCCAGGAGTTTTCATTTCTTCCTGCATTTGCAAGGGGAGGTAGTTTCAGGATGGGAACTGGGTCTTTAGCCTATATAAAGAACTTCACAGGAAAATCACTGAGTAGGAACTATCCTTTTAATTCCATCACTTTTTGCAACTAGGGAACTCTAGAAGAGAAGCCTGAGGATAAAAGTAGTGAATAAGGCTATGACAAAAGCCTTAAGATACTCATCTGCTTTTCAATCGGTATGTGCTTTGGGGTCGTTGTCTTCTTACCTTAAGATATCTTTCATTTCTGTGAATTTTTATCTCAATCCTTATGAAAGTGGAACAAAAGGTTGAAGGTTTTAATTAATATTTTGTAGTATTGTTTTTAAGACAATGGTGAATTTGATGAAAAGAGAATAGAGCTTTTTGTGAACAACTGAAATACGATGAAATTTTACATAATTAGTTAAAAATAAGTAAAAACTTCATCTTTTAAAGCTTGATGAGATCTTTCAAATACTGTCCCTACTCAAAAGATAAATAAAACTATTAGAGAATATCCGTAGTGTGGGGGTATTAAGTATTCTCATGATAAGAAAAAATATTTTATGACAAACTGAAGAAGAACAGTAACAGAAGTACTGTTGTACTTAAAACTTTTGGATGAAGTTTAAAAGAAGACATATATTCCTAGATTATAAGTATTCAATAGCAGCAAAGAATAGATGTTCTGCATATTGGTACATTTATAATTTATTTAATATAAATAATTTATTTTCTCCCCAACTTCTCAACGATCATTTTTTAAAAAAAATTATACAAATTTTGTTTAATTCTTTGAAGTGTTTGGCAGTATTTTCTGGAGGGTTTTCTGTCTTTTTCTTTTTTCTTTTTTTTTTTTTCCTGTGAAATGTAGCTCAAATGGATCTTTTCTTGTTGGCTCAATATAATTTCAATATAAAAATACCTGTGCAGCATGGTAGACAGTGCCATATGATCCAGAATTACTCAATCTCCTTAATATCATATGGAAGCCAGAGATCATTTTGTACATGGATAAAAATGACATGCAACATAAACAAGTAGAGCAGATTTTTTCATGGTATTTGGTTCTTCTATGCACATTTTCTCATCTTTTCCAAGTGTCCCTAGAAGACTCACACAGCAGGTGACCACTGGGTTCATGAATTTCAGTTGGATCAGACTTTATGGAAGTACGTAGAAACCAGTGGAAAAATAAGCGAAAAGGAAACTTCTGTTTGATTTTTTTTCTGGGTATTTATTATGTACAATTTTTATTTTTTCCAGGGTTTTGTCTTTTGAAATCAAGCTGGCCAATCTGGCTGAAGGGGCCAGGTTTGCTTTTCATCTTTTATGTAGATCTGACACTAGAGAAGCTCTGAGAGCTAAGAGGGGGTATTGCCTAAAGAGGTCCAGCACATACACCCCTACTATACTCCTGACTGGCTGGCTTGTCAGGGAAAATAAGGCACAAAGAAGTCTAGCAGAGGGCTGGGCTGCATAGTGAAGTGTGGCCAGTAGGGCGAGGGAGGTCATTCTTCCCCCCTACTCTGCACTGCAGAGGCTGCAACTGGAATACTGCATCCACTTCTGGGCTCCCCAGTTCAAGAGAGACAGAGAACTACTGAAGAGAGTCCAGCATAAAGGGCAACAAAGATGAACAAGGGATTGGAGCATCTCCCTGTTGAGGGAAAGGCTCAAAGAGCTGGGGCACTTTAGCCTGGAGAAGAGAAGGCCGAGGTGAGACCTTATCTATATTTACAAATACCTAAAGGGTGGGTTAAAAAGGACGGAGACAGACTCTTTTCAGTGGTTTCCAGAGATAAGACGAGGGGCAATGGGCCCAAGCTGGAACGTAGGAGATTCCATTCAGATATGAGGAAAAACTTCTTTCCGGTGAGGGTGACAGAGCACTGGAACAGGCTGCCCAGGAAGGTTGTAGAATCCCCTTCCATGGAGGTTTTTCAAGACCTGCTTCGATGCCATCCTGAGTAATATGCTTTATACAATCCTGCTTTGGCAGGGGATTTGGACTAGATGATCTCTAGAGGTCCCTTCCAACTCTGACAATTCCATGATTCCATGTGGCAGCCTTCATAGAATAGAGGAATGGAGCACAACATTAGGGGAAATTCTTCAGAAATATGGAGCTCCTCCCATGTCAGACCATGGGATGCTATCAGAAATGATGATACCACCACAGCAGGGTGGAAACACAACACAAGATCTTTACTCTCTGCCTGGGGCCATGAGAGATGTCTTAAGAAATCTCTTTCCCAAAGCACTGCTGAATTATATTTACTTATTATCTGCTTCCCAGTTTCTAGGCTGACATCACTCGCACCTCCTGGCTAGGCTGTCCTCTCTTTCCACAGTTAATATTTTGATGAGATCCAAAGCAAATGCTCTGTAAGGTAATCAGGCAGAAAAGGAAGATAAGTGTCTTCACTAGTGCTATGCTTTTTAGGTGCTATTTTCTCAGATGGACGCTGTGCTTAGGGAACAATTTAGCTCTTTTTCCAGTTTTTAACTCTTCTTATTTTGCACAACACACTGTCCTAGGCTCCTCATTCAACTTCTCTGAAGCACACACTGTCTACCTCTCCACTGTCCCTTGAAGTATACCCTTCTAATGTGAATGGGCTGCTTCTAGGGGAAGACTTAATTGCTTTTCTATTTTCACTCTTTTTTTTTTTTTTTTTTTCTGAAAAAGGGATAGCTATCCCTTTGATTTCACTGCCTTTGAATGCTTCAAGCAGCCCAGAGTAAAAACATTCAAAATGTTGTATTGACATTTCAGATGGAGCACTGACAGCCTTGCATGACTTCTAATGCCTAGCTGTGGTTTGACATAGTGGCCTTCATCAGGCTGATTTGTAAAAACTGCATTGTCTTGTGAGGTGTTCTCCTAATATTTCATGTTTTAAACAGAAATAAGTATGTAGGAAGAGGATCTGTGTTGTGATCTGAGGCTGTGAAAGGTGGGACTGAAGGCAGAGGGGATGACTTGTCTATGGAGTATGACCTGGTGACACAGAGCTAGTTTAGAAGAGCAGCTGCTTGCTCTTTCCTGCTTTATACCCAGAAACATGCAGGTGTCTGTTCCCAGGCTGTGAAGTCCTATTGCTCTGGTCAAGATGAGAGGTGACTGGCTGAACTGGTGGACTGGTTTCCATCTGTTTCTGAGCTGACTTGATTTCAGCCAAGATAAGATGTCACAAAATTTCTCCTCTCCCTTATACAGGAAACCCAACATGCCACTTCCCTGGACCTCGTTATTTGGCATGGTCTATTTTTGGTGGCAAGGTTTTAAAGTCATTTGGTACAGGCAAACCACTGATGGGAAAAGATATTTTTGCTCTTCCTGTGGAAAGCAATGTCTGAAGATAGCAGCAGTTTTTAAGTAGCAGAAGTAGGAAAATATTTAAATCATAAAGCACTTGAGAGGCTTTATATTGCCTCTTATTTTGCCATTTAGTCTGTTGCATTTCTGCCCTTTGTTCTGCTGGAGTGAATATGTTGGTAGAAATCTGTGTATTCATATTATTGGGGGATGAACAGATGCATACAGTGGTATGGTTCACAGTGTCATGTATTAATGTTGGCTGTATTTTTATATCTTTATAGGTAGGTTTGTTAATTTTTTTTTATGTATTACAAGAAGCTTGCAAAGCAGCAATAGAATTGAAGTAGTAGCATCTGTATAGTTCTGTGGAAAAGCTGGAGTATCAGCTGCGTTCTTCAACTGAAACTAAGCCTGTTCTTAGAATGGCTCCCTGGGGGCAGAAGAGGGGACTGGATTGACTTTGGTGGGATGGTTTATCTATCTGGGCATTTTCAGCAGGTCTCCTAGGTCTCCTCCTACAGCACGTTATTATTAAATTCTTTTATTGTGGGAACGGACATAAACCAATCTCAACATCTGGAAGAGATCAGAAAACTCTACCTGCTCAAAACCTGACTTCTTTGGGGAAGTGGCTTTTCTTATTCCAAGAGGGGTAAGTGAGCAGGATAGTGAGCTTGTACACAGTCTCAGCAGAGCTTTAAGTCCTTGTGCAACTTGATTGCTGCACTGAGGACTTCAGTCATGATGATGGCAGGCACTGCTCTTGTATGCAATTCTTGCAGTCCGGGTTGTGGCACTTGGCTGCTCTGCCCATTGCAATGGCTTTATACAGCACTGGAATGTACGGAGGCACAGCCTTCTTCTACAAGTGGTTTTATCTTCATGTGTTTTCCTGCAATTTCACCTGTTTTTCAACAGACATTCTTATTCTTATTCATCTTATTCTTCCTTTCTAAGTGTATAGACAGAAGTAAATCACAAGTAGACTAAAGAGAGACTACCTCCTTCCCTTAAAATAAAAGACTCACTGAACACAATTTCTGCAGTGCTAGCTCTACAGCCAAGTGGTCAATTATTTAAATGGCAATTTAAACACACAATCCATGTAGACAATGAAGTAAAAGATACAGTGAGTTCTTTCACCTCCAATTAATCCAGCTGTGACTTCTGAGGCTGAAATCTGAGCACCTCATTTTGAAAATCCTGTTCTGTGCCCAAACTGATGTCTACTTCTTACATTATGTTTACAGAACCACAGAATGCTATGGGGTTGGAAGGGACCCCTGGAGATCAAGTCCTCCTAGAGCAGGTTGCACGAGAACTTGTCCAGGAGGATTTTTAATGTCTCCAGAGACAGAGACTCCACCACCTCTCTGGGCAGCCTGTTCCAGTGCTCTGCCACTCACAAAGTGAAGAAATTCTTCCTCATGTTTAGATGGAACTTCTTATGTACAAGTTCGTGTGCCCATTTTCTCTTGTCCTCTCACAGGACACCACTGAAAAAAGATGAGCCCCTTCCTCTTGACACCCACTCTTTAAGTACTTTTAGGTGTTGATCAGATCCCCCCTCAGTATTCTCTTCTCCAGACTAAAAAGACTCGCATCCCTCAGCCTTTCCTCATAAGAGAGATGTTCTAGTCCCCTAATAGTCTTTGTGGTCCTTTGCTGTATACTCTCCAGTAGTTCCCTGTACCTCTTGAACTGGGAAGCCCAGAACTAGACACAATACTCCAGTTGGGGCCTCACCAGGGCAGAGAGGCAGAATATCCTCCCTTGACCTGTTGGTCACACTCTTCTTGATGTACCCCAGGATGCCATTGGCCTTCTTGGCCACAACGGCACATTGCTGGCTCATGGTCATCTGTTTGTCCACCAGGACTCCCAGGTCTTTTTCCTCAGAGCTTCTCTCCAACAGGTCTTCCCCCAACCTGTGTTGGGGCATGACATTCTTGTTCCCCAAGTGCAGGACCCTGCACTTGCCCTTGTTGAATTTCACCAGGTGGTTCTCTGCCCAACTCTGCAGCCTGTCCAGGTCTTGCTGGATGGCAGCACAGCCTTCTGATGTGTCAGCCACCCCTCCCAGTTTTGTATCATCATCAAACTTGCTGAGGGTGCATTCCATCCATTCATCCAGGTCATTGATGAAAATATTGAAGAGAGCTAGACCCAGTACTGATTGTTGGGACACCCACTTGATGCTAGAATATGATGATTTTATATAGATATATATGTACCCACATGTAGGCTTATACTGTTATGTAGGCTCTAAAAATTAAATGAGAATCCCTCTAAAACTGTACATTTTCCATAGTGGTAAATGCTATGCTCTTCCATTTTTAAAAGTTACTAAAATACTTTCCTGTTGTTTAAAATATTTCCTTTTTGTGTGCTAGAAGCTCAGCAGACTGAAACTAATCTTTCATTATTTTGTACTGAGTGAATTGGTTTTTATATTTTTATATATTCTTTGTTTTCTGGAAAGTGATAACAATTATTTACTGATTACTTTTTCATCTATGTATCCAGGGCCAGTTAAAGACTATATTCCAGTTTAACTATGTTACTTTTTATTGGGGGAGAGGGTATCTTTCTTTTTAATTTGTAAGTTTTTTTTTCTTCTTTTTTTCTTCTTTTGTTTGTTTTTGTTTTGTTTTTTTGTTTCATTTGTTTGTTGGTTTATGTTTTGTTTTCATACGGGAATAAATGTGGTTTTGTAATGACATCTTTTTTTGTCTTTTATTACTGAGTTCATTTGCAGCATTTATACGTGCATGTGTCAGGTAGGATTAGGTGTTATGTCTTTGATCTTTGTTGTATTCACTGAAGAAGTTCAAATTATTCCCTGAAACTGGAATGTGAGGACTCTTTCCTGAAGTACTCAAACCTATCCTTCATATTTTTTGTACACAAGTTTATGAATCTTCAGAATCCAAACAGTCTTTTTGAGAAGAGTGAAGGTAGCTTACCCAAAACCTCGGGTTGAGGTCTCCTGACCTTTCTGATACTAAAATAGTGAATTGCTTTATTTTTTGTTCCAACCCCAAAATGGGTTGGAACAGTCACTGTCTGGGACAAAGTGTAGTCTAAAATGGATTGGTTTAAGAAATTTTTCTGAGGCTGTCTCTGTAAAAGTCTTTATGCCTATTTCTTAAATTTACATATTACAAAAATGCTCTTTGTAAAGCCCACGTGTCTTCTAATTTTTTTTTTTTTTTTCCCCATTAACAAACTTGCCTACAACCTCCTCACGGCTTCATGCAAGATTGCCTCGGGGGACCCAATGATATCAAAGTGGATGCAATGACAGCATTAATTCTAAAGGACTGTTAAGTGTGCTTGTACTCAACAAATGCTAGACTCTTTCACTAGGGAAACAAAAAACTCCAGCTTTACAGAATAGAGGAATATACTGAGGAAATGGTGAACAATTGTAAATGAAGCCTCCAGTATGTGGCTGGTATTGCTCCTGAAACGTAGCAAACATTTTTTTACAGTCTTCCCTCTACTGGTCCTTTGTCCCCACCCACACTCTCTAGAATTGTAAATGAGGTGTCAAGGATCAGGTGTTTCCCCATATGTGTACCTTGTGCCAGTGGACCCAGGCTGCATCTCCCTAGGTTCCCATGGGAACCTCCTTAGTTGCTAGTGTTGGTAGCAGCTCCCTGCTGCCACACAGATTCTACATTTAGTTATCTTCAGAGTGTAGGACAGTACCCAGTGAAAGGATGCACACTTGCTTTAAAAAGTTCTTTTTCTTTCTTTTCCTTTTGGAAAATCCCACTCCATCATAAAATTAGGTTATTATAAAGCACTTGCCTGTTGTACATGACATGCATCTGACAGAGGAGAAAGAAATGAATAATGGAAGAGTGGGTTGTGGTTCTTTTTGCTATTAGCTTGGTTCATGCAATCACCTTGTCGGCCTCCACCTTGTTTCCTGCTCCTGAAAGCTGATGAAAGTGCTGGTCAACATCAACCAAATCTCTTGGGAACAGCAAGTCCCAGAGGGACGAGGTTATATTATTCCATGGAGTGTGTCACCAGCCAGTTGTACTTCTGTCCCTCATCAGAGTATCTTTCTCTTTGAGGAGGAGGAAGGAGAGGCCTTCTTTGGAGAAGTCTGGGGATGGGTTGTGGTGAGCATGGCAAGCAGGAGTGGACAATTTCAATGGCAGGTCATGGGGAGGGAGAGTCACAGGGCATTTTTTTGTTTGTTTGTTTATACTTATATTTCTCATGGAATAGCTGTTTGGTTTTTTAATGATGTGTGAGGAATGATGCCAGAAATGGAAAACATTCATTTGAATTTTTAATGAAGCTGATTGTACCTCTTTTCCATTTAATTTCCATGAATATTCTACACAAGAAAATAAAGGGTATATTCACTGGAGCAATAAATGTTATGCTAATTCTATGGGACAAAAATGGGAAGTGAGTTTTGAATTCGTAATTGTGAGTATTCACAATGATAACCTATTTTATACAGTACCCGTCCAAAAACATGCTTCATTTGCATTGAAGTCAGAGACTTGAGTGTGTTTCTAGGCTTCAAGGTATGTGTACAGCTTCTGCAACATCGTTGCATGAGCCATGAATCTAAAACACACTGAACAAAATTGTGCCTAATCAATGTATTATACATTTTAGGGGGAAAAAAAGGTAAATATTTAATAGCTAAAGTCCATACATACAGTGGGCTGTCCTGATTGTATGAAAGTTTTCATTATTCTTGAACTGACACCAAATGGTGGAAAAAAATATTATGAACTGCAGTTTGTATTTGGTTTTTCAACAAAATGTTTATTCTTCACAAGGAGAATTCTTCCAGCCATTAGAGCTGTGGAATAATAGCTCCTTTCACCAGCAAGCCCAGCATCAGACGTAGCATACAGAGGAAAATAGAGGAAAAGGGTACAATAAAACAGTGGAACAAGATGAAAAAAACAGATGCACATCATGCAATTAATCTCCAGATATAGTAGATTTAAGAAATTCTCCTCACCAAGCTCATACAAATTAGATTTGAGCCTTTTTGAAAATATGCTAGTATTGAGAATATTTTTTTATATAACATAACATTATTTTCTCCATATTCTTTATATAATTTTACCAAATGGGATCTGCTTGTAATAATTCTGTTTTCCTTGTTTTTCTCAGTTTCCATTTTTCCTTTCTAAGTAGTCATATATCACTGATAAGTATCAGGGGTAGAACACTGCATTTATTACCCACCTGAATTGTCTTTCTGACCCACAAAAATTTATTTAAAAGAGTAAGGAATTCTTAAGGCTTAGTCTTTGTGAACCCATCCTGATTTTTGTTGCCTCAGATATTCTGTTGGTGCTTTCTTTTTTTTTTTTTTTATTTCCTTTGTGCAAGAGGAGAATTTCCTATAAAATTTTGCAGCACTTGTTGTCATTGTTAAATGTAATGTAGAGTGTGACATACGTTTTGTGAGTTTGGTGCTGAGAGTTTGCCTCTTCCTGGCATTTTCCTGCTACTGATGAATTTTCAATATATCAGCTAGGCCTATTTGCATAATGCTATTAACAAACAGTTTTATAGTAGAGGACAGACCATATCTTACAAATGATTGTTCTTTTTGATTTTTTTTCCTGAGCTTTTCTTTTTATAATTAAAAAGAATTTAAATAATGCTAAATTTCAGTTGTATCTTCAGTGATTTTTTTAAAGCTATTTTAACTCTTAGTTAAGCCTTTCAACAAGGTTTTCCTCTGGGACTTTTTCTGCATGAGAGGCCTCCTTCAGTGCAGACAGGTATTCTGACACTGCGTGTGTTAACATGGGTGCTTATAATTTTAAATGGATTTTGTCTTTTATTTCAATTTAGTTTAAGTCTCTTACAAGCATTATAATTTAAAATGAATAGGCACTCTAAAATCTGAAATAAGTGTCCAGAGAGAATATTTTGGAATCTATTGCATATATGTATCTAGATGCATGCTTTGCTATAATGAAAAGATAAAAAGAAAGAAAGAAGGGCTAATATTTACAAGATTTTCTTTTA
>VZTM01035592.1:49995-71252 GCA_013400555.1 Jacana jacana
AAGACAATATCATGGTATGCTTGTTATGCATTTTACTACTGTCTATTATAAGACTCTCTGCAATAGAGATGCCAAATCTATCCTCAGGCAGAAGGTAATATTTCAATCCTGAACAACCCCTATACTAATCACAGTGTATGTTCTCTATCTACCTAATCAATTCTTACTATATATCATAGTGATGTTGTGTGATACTTACCACAAGACTTTGAATTAGAGGAATGTGGGTTTTTTAAGATTAGAAGAAAGAGCATGAGCTTGATTGAAAGAGTTCGTCTTCTTCAAGATTACTCAGTAATCATCAAGATTGATTCTATAGTTAATGAAGGCTGTGGTCTATTGTGATCTGGCCTGGAGGAACAGTTGGTTTGGTAGGCAGATATGAAAGAGCTGTCTCAAGTTTGACTTTGCCCAAGCTGTTTTCTATCACTATTTTCAATTACTCTTCAAAGCTGTTTTTTCAAGGATAGGCATTGTATGACTGAATTGCAATTCAAGAGTAATGCACTATATTCAATTGAGTTTTATTTCTGTGGAAAACACACAAACAGGCTGTGATCTGCAAAAGAGTCAACATTAATAAAGCATTTTTTTGTCTACATGGTCTTCAAAATCCCGAAGTGATAGAGAAATCAGATATGTGATATCAGAAGTGAGCATTGAACAAACAAACCGTTCCTCAGGAGTGTCGTCTTAGGTAAGTGTATCCTATGCACTGCAGGTTATCTTTTCATAGGCTTTCTTCCCCAATATTCCTTTTTCTGTAATGCTTCCCATAGATGAATATTACTCTCTTTGATCTAATAAATATGGATGTTTCTCCTCAGCTTCTCCTATTTTATTTCTAAAGAAATAATACATTCTTGTTGGCAACTTTCTTTCAAAATTTTAATAAGTGAAGAAATGCTGTTACCCTCCAATTTGGGACATTTGTTTTTTTTTAATTCAATGCAATTTTTCAGATTTAAAACATCTGAAAAGAATAGCATGTCTACACATACATGCCAGGCTTCCAGAGTTGTGATAAAAACAAGATAAAGAAGAAATCATTGACAATGGAGTGTTTCAACTATTGAAGTGCTGGGTTTTTTTTGGAGGATTTTGGTGAGTATTTATACAGCTGCCTTTTTAGCAAAGTTGGCTAAATTCCCTTCCATATTGTATATTAAAATTCCACAGGTATAGAAAGAGGGAAAAAAAAGATGCTTTGTTATCTATCATGCTCATTTTTCTGCATTTATCTGTTAATATTTGATCTTTTGCATGTAAATGGTATACTTATACTATTGTAAGTGCCTTTTCCCTTAGCTATCATGCCAAACACTGCATATTTTAAGTAGATGAGAACATACCAAACTCATCTCTGTTAAAAGCTACCAATTCATCTCCTCCTTCCCAGCTACTTGACCCTTCCGAACTGTTCAGCTGTGGAAAAAACTCAGAAGGAAACAGATAATGACGGTAAACTGGAGTGTCATGGTTCTCTTTATGTATGGCTATTGTAATACAGATACAGCAGGCCAACAATGACTCATCAGTAGCACCAAGCCTGCAATTTTGCTGTGTTTGCAATTTCAAGGAAGAAAAGGATCTCACAATTACATGTATTAAACTTTCAGATGATGCAGAAATTATGATGTACATCATTTATATTATCAGTCAAACTATAGGGAGAGAACGTCAGGTCTTTATGTGGCCCAGGTGCACGCTTCTTATAATTTAATCAGCACAAAGCACCCTCATTTCACCAGAGGACTCTAATTTATGCTGTGAAAACCACACCATGCCCTCTGCCTTTCCCTCACTGCAGTCAGTAAATTACAACTAACAATTCATAACTGTTACCTGCATTTAATCTAGTACCCTTTGCGATGAGTTCAGCCAGCTCTACTCTACAGCCTCGTAATGTTATACAAAATACCATGAATTATTTTCATGGAGATTACAGATATCAAAAGGGACTGCTTTTTTNCTCCAAACAAATAGCTAGTAATTTGGTTTAGCCAAATGCATGTGGGAAGTGCATTCCTGCTGATATCTGAGAATGATGAACTTCAGGTCAAAAACCATGCACTGATGGTGGGGCAGAGCCAACTACCTGTCTGCTTTCCTCTGTTTCTTATCGTCTGCCTTTCTGCTTTCGCTCCTTTCCCTACTTTGTCACAGGCTGGGGAATAGCGTAACAGGCTGAGGAAGCAGTTGTCCTGATGGGGGAAACTCAACTCACCTCTTGGCCAGATTCTGCCAGCAAAGTCAAATTTGGAAACCCAGGAGGAGAGAGTAGGGGCAGAGGGATGACCTGAGTTTAATACTCTGGGCAGTGAGAAGCATAGAAGTGAGATGTAGGGCTGAGGTGAGAGTTTTGGGAGTGGTAATGTGTGCATGTGCTTGTTTTTCCTCCCTGTAATGTGGTTGTCAAGAGCTTGCTGACAGTGTGGGTACCTGCTAATTTCTCCTGGTGATGGGGGATTCCTATGAGGGGTGGTAGGAGGGGTCGGAGGGCTGCAAGGTGCCCATTGGTGAGCAGCCATCTGTCAGAGCAGAAGGGGTGGGCTCAGGGAGAGCCTCAGATCTTCCCTGTACCACTCACCCCCCCCGCTCCCATCTGCTGTGGCTGCACCACCCTGGAAAGGTTCTCATGGCTGTAGGCATTGGAGCTGAAAGGGCCACCTCTATATTGCCCGAAAAGTGTAATGATGAAGTTAGAGCTGTTCTTTTGAAAGTGGTTCAAGAAGGATTTTGATGCTCAGTTCTCATTAAAAGCTGGTGGGAAAACAGGTGCCAAAATCCTTGCTTTGACGTTGTAAATCTACCTGCACTGAACAAAAGTGAGAGAGAATAGAGAGAAAGACAAATGCCTCTTCTAGCTGATATCTAAATAGATAAAGAATTTATTTTTCTCCTTTTCTTCTCACCTCTGCCTGCTCCAAAATGGAGGGTAGGAGCGGGGACAAAAAAGAACACCCAGAGAGTGTTAAAGTTCTTTTGATGGGTTTGATTTTTGAATTATATTATTCTCTTTAATTCAATTTCATTTTTAAAGGGAATTTAAGAAAAAAACGAAACACTGGTCAACCAAAAAATTAAATTCTTGTACTGTTCTAGTGAAAACTATTTCTGGGTACAGGATCTGCCAGTCTTCATGTGGATTAGCATAAACTAGGTAAAATAATTGAAAATAGAGAAGTGTACTTTTTTCATCACTGAAAGAAATGAACAGAAAGGTTAACAATGGTTCCTCCAGTTACTGACTATTTTTATGTCTCCCTTTAAAGGGGCACTGTTAAAGATAAAACTGCTGTGGATACTAGAGAGAACCAATATACCTTATTTCTAAACTAAGAACTGAGCTCTGTCCTTTGGTAATCTACGTAACAAAAGTCAATTTTGTGCAAGGAAAAATAATTTCTTTTAAACATTAATGATTCCTGATTTGGCATATATCTGATCCTCTAAACTTTTATAAATTGTAAAGATACCAAACTTTCTTTAAGATTATCTAAAGATTACCTTTAGGTTAATTTACCAAGGTAAGTTCCCTTGAGATTGGGGGTGGGTGTACTACCCCCAATAGAGATTGGGAGAAACTAGTTGAGGCTGCATAGTTAAAAATGCAGATCAGAACACAGAGTAAATCACTGGAAACCTAACCATGCTGGCAGTTTCCAATCAAAGGCTGTTTGCAGATCTGTAAACAAGCCTAAATGCCTTCTACTGTGATGGTGATACACGACTGTCAAAAGATTTGACCAGCAAATGTCACAGCAGCTGAAAGTTGTACATTGTTAGTGGGGTGATGTATTTAGAGTGTATTGATGTGTACAAGTTATGGATTTTGCTCAGTATTTACAAGATGCAAAACTTTTATTGTCTGATATTTTCTATGAGTAGTGAACACTTGAAACTTCAAGTGGCTTCAAGTCCATGAGAGTTGCCAGTGCCACAGAAAGATGATAAGCTCCTGCTAACCATTTTCCCCTAGCTTCTTTACTGAAATGCTTCCACTTACTTATTTTAGAAGGACCATGTATTCCCCTAGACAATTTCTTGGATTTCCTGTTCCTGTCAGTGCCAGATACCAGTGCCAGTGATTTTTCTCCCGCCTATTGTGGTTACAGTATTCCTTCTATAGAAATTGTCTGGAGGCCACAGACTAATTTTACTGAAGTCAGTAGACGGGAATTACATGGCATTGACTCCTGGGCTCCCTCCGTCTGTTTCAGATTATAACTATTGACCTAGAGGTGAAAGGCTCTATATCCCATTACCAATTCCCTGAGTCATATGGTTCCTTATTATAACAGCATTTTAAACAGATGATGGAGGATGCTAGTATTCAATAGCATCGGTATGAATAGCACTTACTCAAATTTACGGGCAAAGATACCTTCCAGGTTTTGTTTTTTGAACAACAAATAAATATCTGTATGCAGCTGCACTT
Organism: Jacana jacana; assembly: GCA_013400555.1. Classification (NCBI taxonomy): domain Eukaryota; kingdom Metazoa; phylum Chordata; class Aves; order Charadriiformes; family Jacanidae; genus Jacana; species Jacana jacana. The sequence goes on from VZTM01035592.1 coordinate 54,437, forward strand.
ATGAACTCCTTGGAAAATCCATGAGTCCTTACGCACCTAACATTTTCACTGAAGAAAAATATCATAAAAAAAAAAGTTAAAGACAAGAAGATCTGAATTTGTTTTAGAATTCTGGCATGCTATTATTCACAATAATATACTGGATATAATAAAAGCCTTTAATTCATAAAATCCCCTGTTACCACATTTTCCCATTTTGAACGCCAGCGTAGTCCTTTTCATTTGTGATTGGGACTTAGCACACTTTCTCATTACTGCTATCTTAAAAGCTACACAACTTTGCATTTCAGTTCTATTGTTTAGTGTGTATGTCTGAATAGAGAAGAACTGAGATAAAAAGAAATGAGAGTTAGGGAGGGTAACCCTCCTTGCTATTGAATGCAGTGGAAATCTGCACCATTGCTGTCCGTTACATTATATCAGTTTGTTTTTTTTTCACTTTCATCATTACTTTAAGCAACAAACGATGTGTCCCATCCTGCATGTATTATTCTCTGACCAGTTTTTGGTTACCTCAGAGGACCCAAATGAAGCTGCTAGACTTCTCAAAAGTTTTACTAAATTCTTACGTTTTTACGTAAGGAGTGTGTGATCAGATCTATTGAAGAAAGACTAAGCAGAAGAATTTGGTATGGAGGAACTTGAGGGTTTGCTTCAATATAATTGAATTTCTATGGTCTGGTTTATTTTTATTTTATTTTTTTCCCCCATCCTCTCACTTACTCTGGAATACCTCCACTTATATCAGAAGTGCTGCATTACTCAGAAGTCTGCGGCAAATAAGTAATTTTGGCCCATATAACCAAAATTTACTTGCATAAATCCCAGGTAAGATTTTGTAAAGTTATTCTGATAAAAGTTTATAGAAACCACAGTTTTACACAGTAAGTATTATAGCTTAGAGTGGTCCACATCTGATTCATGTTGAACTTCTGTTATAAAAAATAACCCCTGAAAAGCAGCCTGGTTCCAAACACACTTAAACTATTAAATTGTTTTCATGTACTTCTAAGTAGTGTATGTATTCTAGATATAAAATTTGTAAGTTACTGCCATTCCTCAGGCCTCTATGAATTAGTTATTTCCCATACTGTCATGCGTCTGTATCGTTATTTTTTGTTGTTCTTATTTGTGCCTGGCAAAAGTGTTACAGATTGGCAGTGCCACAAAGAAATAACTTTTTGACATTATCTTCAACACATCTGGCGAACAATTAGATGCACATTTTAAAAAGTAGTTCTGAAGTACTGGTAAAAGCTGTATGAAAGTACATAAGACCAGCAAACAAGTTCCTGTTGAGCTGTGCATTTAGCATACCTATGCTTAATAGTAAAAAACAAGACACTTGATGACACCTGAAAAATAAATTATAGTTAATTATAAAGGATACTATCAGTATACAAATACAAACAGGAAAAGGTGATCTATTTTTTTCAACACTGAACATGAGAAACTTGCAAAATGTATCTGACTTTTCTTTCTTTGATTCTCTGCATATGGAAATGAAAAGGCAATCTGCTTTTTGGTGTCTCTTTATTACCACAAAACAAATGTGTATCAGATGTGCAGATGTCAACTGAAGCGGGATAAGTTTTATTTGGTATGTCAACAAGAAAGTTGTTTAAATGAGGAAATGACAAGGTTTACAGAAGCAATAAGTTGCAGATACTGTATTAAAAGTGGTAGCACAGAAAAGGTTAAATAATGAGTAAAAAAATAAATAGAAAAGCAGAGGTTAAAAGAAATAAGAGTCAAAGAGAAGCCTAAATAAAAGGAGCATACAGTGCAGTGAAAAATCTGATTTAGAGTAGCATTTCTGCTAATGCTCAAAAAAAAATTTTGGATGTAGGAAAAAGACTGTTACATGTCTGCTTTTATATTGAAATACAGCAAAAAAGAATCTGAGAGCCAAAGGAATCTTTTTAGAGAGCTTTTCTTGGAAAATAATCACTGAGGAATATTTATAACATTCATTGCACACCAAAATCAGAAACAGAATTCTTATTTTTGAGTGTGTTTTCTCCTTCTGTCTTTCCAGGTATCTTGAAACTTGTGACCAGAGGACAAAATGTTAAGAAAAAATGTTTGGAAACTCTCATTTAAGGATGGCCAGGGTTTCAAATGAGACATCAGTTGCCAAATGAGAAATGGCAGTAGGAAAAAAAACAAAAAAGGAATCTGAAGCTTTCGTAGGTTTCCTTGTCATTAGCAATGTTAACTGGAAAGTGGAGCAGCCTGGAAGGAAGTGGGCAGATTAAATATAGCTAAGTCTGCCACATTTCCATCTGCTTTTATGTATCCAAAACAGAAAAGAGCCACCTGCTAATCAGAAGCAACACATCTCATTTATGAATGCAATTAGTCTTTTTTAGTTAATCATCTTAATTAGTTTTGAAATCTTTAAACATACGGGAAAACGGCAGAAGATCAAAAGATAATAGTTCTACCAATAAAACTTGTAAAAATATGATTACTCATCAGATGAGTTCAGGACAAAATAATGAAAATTGCAGCATAAACAAGGTCGTGGTAAAAATAATAATTAAAAACCCAACTGATGTAAACAAAACATGATAAAAACGGAAGAGGGAGAAAACCAGTAAGAATTATCTTCCTAGAGCCTTAGTACCTTACTCGCCTCCAAAAATCCCACAGTATAAACACAGACTGAGGAAAAGGCAAACAAAACTAGCTCAGTTCACCATATTTAAGTGTGTTGCTTAATTGTCCAGACCTCCTTTGTCTGGGCCTCAGCTGTTTGGTTTTTTTAAGGTTACGCATATTGCTTCTTCATATAAAAAAATACTTAGCTAGATTATTTACATATCAAATATTGCCACTAGTGGCAACAATAAGTGAGTTTTCAGATCTTCTCAAGACTTCTATTCATTTTGTTTGGTTGGTTTTGTTGATACAGCTGTGAGCGTGGTAAAATACATCCATGGGATACTGTACAAAAAAGGGTGTTGCAGTTCCATGTAAACTTTCACTAAGGAGCAGAGCACCCAGATGCTTTGCAAGCTTCCTTTGAAAGCATAGCTTTGTGGTAGGTTCAGAACTGGATTTATTTGTAAGCACCATTTTTGACCAGTTTCTCCTGATTAGGTGTTATTTGAAAGCAGTTTTGATTTAGCTTTGGTCAATCACATCCTAGCCTTTTGGGGCAAAATTCATGTCTTGAGTAATTTCAGTGAAGTCATTATACAAGACCTGATTCTTTAGCTGTTTTATACTGATACATCATCCATTTAAAAGTTCATTTCCACTTTTATTTTCCCTTTAATTTCCCTGACAGCATCCTCTTTCTGCAAACCTGTTCCAGTATTTTATTATCATAGTACAGTATTTTATTATCATAGTAAAGAATTTCTTCCTGATATCTAATATAAATCTACCCTCTTTCAGTTTAAAATGGTTACCCCTTCTCCTATTGCTGCACTCCCTGATAGAGTCCTTTCCCATCTTTCCTATAGGTCCCCTTTAGGTACTGGAATGTTGCTATGAGGAGTCTGTCTCTTTTCCAAGCTGAGCAGCCTCAACTATCTCAGACTATCTTCGTAGGAGAGGCGCTCTAGCCTTCTGATCATCTTCCTGGCTCTCCTCTGGACTCATTCCAACAGATTCACCTAATCTCTCTGTGAGTCAGAGGCAGTGGAGTTGCAAACTTGCAACCTCAATAGCTATTATGTCTGGGAGGTGTGTGGTATGTCCCTGTCTTCCCTTTATGGTGACATCCCCATGGATGAGCTCATTAGCATCTTCATGGAGGGCACCCGTACCTTCAGCCCTACCAAGACAACCTGCATACAGCTCACTGCTGTAGGCATTTTTTGGCTGCATAAATATGAAGTGTGCTGCATGCATTTTCTCAGGAAATACTGCTTCATTCAGCAGAACAATACTGTCATTTTGAAGGCTGGTTTGCTACATATGTTTTCCTATAGTTAAGTCAGGATGTGTCTGGGGATGTACAGGTCCCATTTTACAGTACGTATGTGCAATCTAGTTTCCGTATGGAAGAGCAATCAGGTAGTCTGCAAGAGGTACCTGAAGTGTCAGAATGATCAAAAGGTTGGCTTTTAACATGAAAGAGACTTTTGGGATAAAGATGAGGAAGAGCAAGTTTTAATTAAAAAACCTCTCAGCTTATCTTCTCACTCAAGGGAGCATGATTTTTCAACCATTGAAAGCAACTGGAGCATTGCAGTTCTTTTCTTGTGGAAGGAGAAATAGGCCCTACCAGAGTGAGGCTGACACTGTGCAACTCAGAAAAGTTCAGGTGCCCAATTTGCTGTGCACACGTTGCCATACTGCATACGGGATGCAGTTCCTTCACCCCGACATGCTTTCAGGAGTGGGATGAATGGGATGGCTAAAGAGAGGGGTGTATACATAGCCTACCTGTTACAGAACAGCCTGGATAACAGTAAGATAGGGAGGCATGAGTTGCTTGTGCGTGTCATGGCAATGGCAGACTCCCATCATGCTAAAGAGGGAGACAGCCATCAGCGGGATGAAACACTAACCACGGAATTGTAGAGAAACTTTAGAAAAAGGAGTGAGCTTGAAAAGGAGCCACAAAGTAACAAGAATTATGGATATATGTAAGTGCAAATTAACATTTTGTAAGTGCCCAGTGTACTGATTCACCTGCTCTATTGTGGGTATTGGTCCTGAATGTATAGTCATGGTAGTTCTTTAAAAGTTGTTAATGAATCGATAAACTCATGTAAACTATGTAAATTGAGTGGATTATTTTTTTCCCCTGTTACCCGGTTGAACAGCCAGATCAGGCAGTTGTGAGAGAATGGAAAATGAAAAGAGTGAACTACAGAGAATATTTTGTTCTTTTGCAGTATTTGATAGTGCTGTTGCTCAGAGATATTACAGCTCCTCCATGTGTTTTTGCCTTAAACATATATGGGTTGTACTGATATAGTTGTTCCCTTACTGTATAGTTACAAGAAAAAAAATAAATAAATTAGGGCCTGTATCAGACAACAAATGAACCCTTTTTCTACTCTATATAATATTTATTGAATAATGGATCAAAGGGAAAAAAAGAGAGGTAACTAGCTCTACAACTCTTTCCGTTACTTCAATTATTAAAGAAAAAAAAAGATAAAGAAAAAGGGCAGCTGTTTGCAAAACCCTGTCATATAAGATTTCCACTTTCTTTGGAAAGCAAGAACATTGAAGTGAATCTACAATTGCTGGTTTCCTCTAGAAACAGTAACACTGACCTTCCTCTAATCCTTTTGACCTACTATTGTAAGACTGCTTATAAACAGAAATAGAAACCACATGCTGTCAGTCAGAGCATCCTTAATTTCTCATCCCAAGTAAAATAAAGCTATATCCTTCATGAAAGAGCACATAATTTTTCTCCTTTCTTTCAGCTGAAAAGGAGCATAATGGATAGTGACGTGGTAAAAATCACACATGGGTAAAAGCTGTGGCAACACCTTTTAGAGCTGAAAAATATCAATCCAAACAATAAAAGTATATGGTTGGTTGGGGTTTGGGGTTTTTTTTTCAGTTGTTTGTTTGTGTGTGTGTGAGTGCTCCTACAAACAGCTTCTCACTTACCTGTAAGAGGAAAATTTTCCAAGTAGATAATTCCTGAAGGAGTCTATCACAAAATACAAAATAACCATTGACCACATTTGTGGTGACGCTTGATACTGTAGCATTTTTCTACTTGCTCCCCAGTGTGCCAGAGAGGCTGCTGGTGGCCAACATGGGGGTGAAGGCACACCTGCTTTTGGGGATGCAAGTGTAGCACAGTTCTTAGTGTGACCAAGGAGACCCAGTTAACCCCTTGATTATCCCCATGAATCCCGTGTTTCACAGGGCAATTTTAGTGCACGTGAAACAGATTCCTTTAAAGGGAAAAGAAGCTGCTTCAGGGGCTTGCTGGAAAGGAGAATGTGTCTGAACCAACAGTAGCATAGATGTGAGGACCTCAGAATATTTTTCTGCAAGAAAATCTTTCCCTTTTGTGCCAATTTATTTGCTAATGTAGATAGAGCCCAAAGTGAATTCCAGTTTGTAGAACTGGATATTCTTATAAACTACTTTTAGATCTAACTAAACATCACAAAAAAATAATTTAAATAAAACAGCAATTTCTAGCTTCCAGCAATTTTTAGAGAAGTCCTGATTGCTTTAGATGTCTTGAAAGATACTGTCCAAGTAGGAAAAAAAAAAACAAACAAACAACAAAAACCAACAAAATTCAAGTTCCGTGTACTCATAAATATTTCATTAAAAGGATTCATGTGACTCAAAACTCTAGAAGATAACCTCATTCCAGCAGAAAAAGAAAAGAAATAGTTGTGATTAGTCCTTTAGCTAGTTATAACTGCCACTGTGCCTTGGGTTCTCATCATGCAATTTATGCTAAGGCAGTTTTTTCATTATGTAAAAGAACAGGTTGACAAACATCTCTCAAGACTGAGTCAGGTATTAACAATCCTGCTGTACGGTTGGGGACTGCACTGAATCACCTTTATTGATCTTTTGGGGCCTTATTTTTTCGTATTATTCCATATCTTCCTCTTAGTGATTCATGGTAAGGTATTGTCTGGTATGCTGTGTATCAAATAGCTTGGGTGATGGATTGCCATCCCAAATATCAAGCAATTCGAGTGATGGATTTGCATCCCATGGCAAGTCAGAACCAATTGCTCTAGGGGTCAGAACAGAACTGATGGTGCAGCTGTAGTTCAGAACAGCACAGAGATTATATGAAAACTTCTGTTTCCATGAAATTCCTCATTTGCCCCAAAGTTCCTCATTTACAGAAAAAAAAAAAAAAAAAAAAAAAAGTGCCTGGAAACTTAAGTGTTTCTATGATCTCAATATCTGAGTGTTTAAAAAATTACTATGAGAATTAGATATGACTGATTTTTTTATTTTATTTTTTTAATTTTTTTTTAAGTTACTTGGAGGCCTGTGGATAATTAAGGGATCAGTCTTCTTTTTCAGGAACATGGAGTAATAGAAAATGGCAACTGATCAGAAATCCCTTTGCTCGTAGGAATGGATTTGGTTATGAGGCTGAATTGTATAAGGAAATACATCTCAGTTCAGAGATCAGATTTCCCCTGAAAGAAAAGTGAAACCAGTTAGCTGAGTATAGAAAGATCTCTGCTACAGGTGCTTAGTATTTCAGTTGCTTAAGCCACAGAGAGCACATTCAGGTGCAAGCTTGTGTCTGTGCTTGCTACCTTATTGAAGAATCAGGACTACGACTCACATATCTCAGGCTTAGTACCCATCACTGAGTGCTTCCACCTACTCACACATGGGTCCTTCCTACAGCTGCTGCTCCACCTTGTATAACTATTGGATTGAAGAAGGATTCTGTAACCCAGCCAGCTCATTTGTAAAAACCTTGCCCCAAACAGTTTGTGTGTGTGTGTTTGTTTATATGAAGAGGAAGACTCTCACTTAGAAAGGCTAAAACATCCACTTCTGCCAAGAAATGGCCTAACAAATATATATTGGGAAATCTGGGTTTGTGTATTTCCCAGAAGATATCTTTTGTTTAGAAAAATTCCATATTAACAAACTGCAAACCATTGTAAATTTTTCAACTAAAAACATAACTATAACATTTTTATGTTTTACTTCTTCATATTGTGCTTTAAAGTTGTGAGAAGCTGTTGATTTGGGGACAAAAAATTCTGCCAAGGTCATTCTATTTGCTGCATAACTTATATTTGTTCACTTACATCAGGAGGACCCTGCAGTGCACAGCAGTACCTTGAGACGACAATTATTCTGATTTGGAATTTTGTGTACAATAATTAAACAGTCAGGTACCAGCAGACATGTGTTACCCTGAGATAACACGCTCCTTGGAAGTATCATGAGACAGAAGGTGAAATTAGTGCCTCCAATGACCTGGGAAACATTATCTCACCACTGCACAAGCTTGGGGGTGTATTGTTACTGTATACCAACTATTAGCGTTATTAGTTGCATTGTGATTGATTGCACCATGTAAAACATATGTTTAAAATATGTTCACTGTTGTGCATCATGTGATAATTATGTCTGACTCTGAAGGACCAATATATCAGGTGTGAGTTGATAGGAGCATGAAGTATTGGGTTTGTTTTCTTTTTAACTGGGCTATGCAAGACTGGCTGAAGTCATTGTGAAAGGGACTTTACCAGCAGAGTCCCACAGTTTCTACAAAACCAGCATCCATAATGTGGTAGAGAATACTCACACATGATCAGCTAAAGTGGAGGGTTCACAACCATTGTGTATTACGGGTGTGTGATGCTTTTTTACAAAAGTATGTGTGTGTCCATGCGTTTGTTTGCCCAGAGTGTTTTTCACTGTTTATTTTTAACCTGCGATTATTTTTGTCTTCCCTTCCTGCGTCTGGTGCTGTCAGTTGTTTCATTCTTCAGGTGACTGACATGAAGCATTCTTTCCACCACTGAAGAGCCAGCCTGGCACGGTACCCAGGACATGGGCGGGCGGGTTAGCGCAACCCTGGCAGACAAAGAGCTTTGTGCTGCTCACTCCTTCTCGCAGCTCTGCAGCAAGGCACCACATCAGAGAGAAGAGAAGGTCTATATTTAATCTGAGCTACCCGGGAAATCAAAAGAGGTGGATGAAAACAAGAGCGGTGACTGATTCCCGTAGGAGATCGCTTTCCTGTTCCATTTGATAAAATGAACAGGAAAATCAAAGCAAGGTTAGAAACCCCTGTACCTTTTCTCCAAGGATTTTTGTGATGTCAGTTCACAAGGTATTATAATAATTGAACACACGTGTGATAATGACTTAAAAAATAGCTTCCCTTTTTTACCTTTGAATAATTTACATACAGCTGCTCTGGCAAGGTGCTTGTCTTATGATTCACCAGGCTTGTAGTTAAACATGTTAAATCTTATTATACCTGTAGCTGTTTGTTTCTTTGCCTCTTAGTGTCTTTTGGTCTTTGCTAAAAATAGTTATAGTGGCCACATATGGACTGTATTTCAGAGATACAGTGGGTTGTTGGTTTTTAAGTTCAAATCCAATAATGAATCAGAAATCTGGTTCACACTTAGAGAAAAGAGCATTCAAAGGAAGATGGGTGCTGTGGAAAAGAAGTACCAGGCTTGGTTGTATTGTAAGGTAACAACCTACCAACTCATAGTAATTGCTCTTTCTTTTTAAAACTGTTGTGCTGCCAAGACGGTGCTGGATTCTTAACACTGATCCCTGAACGGGCAAGAACGAGTTGCTACCCACGTGCTGCAAGGCGGGTTGTCCCTGAGGCTTCCCTGGTGGCCCCATATGAGGGTCTCCCTTTGCATGCCCTCGCTCAGTGCCGTGCCAAGGGAAGCAGCTTTACAGGGTGGAGGGTGGTCCTCAAGCTGCCTCCTCCTTCATTTGCTACAGTGTCCCAGGAGAATCCAGAAGAAACATTGCCTGGGCTGGCACTAATGTAGTGACCCTGAGTACCCCCGTCAGCTCTCATTGGAGCTGGTACCATGTGAAAGCACAAGTAGCACTTTAATGCAAAGGGGAGCATTATGTCCTTTACTGGCAATACCTGCCATATAAGTGAAATGTGCTACTCTAATGTGTTATAGACAAGATGGTGATTTTTTTTTCTTTTTTTCTTTTTTTTTTTATTTTTTTATAATGAGGTTAAGGTGGCAGTGCAGGATCCTGGCTAATTCTGTACTGACTTTCCTTGCACTTTAGTTGAATCCACAAGGGATGGTGATATTCAGCTCTGCATTACTGCTATTTCTCACTTTAATGACCCTGGTAAATCTTTAATGATTGCCATCACTGTCAGAAGGGCACAAAGGGCCCCCATCTGTCTTGATGCAACCTAAGAAAATATGCTCAGAGATGTCAATTAAAATAATGGTGTTGGTGGTAGGTCACTTGTATTTTTATAGGTACCCACCTCTTCTTGCAAAAAGCAGCATAAAAATTCCACTCATAATGATTATGTTCACTAAAAAAAGTAAATGTAGATGTCTTAAGTTTTGTTTTGATTAAGCAGGGCAGTACCTTCCTGATAAAATGAATTGGGACAGGTGCTTCACAGAAATGGGCCTAATCATTTTAGTAGGCCAGAGTACCTAAGATAAAAGGTGTTATTTTAAATTGGGTATTCTGAAGTGTGAAATTTTCATCCTGTAATACTTGTTTGAAAGTCCGTGTTAGATAAATTCATTTAACGTTAGAATGAATATTTTTCCACCATTTAAACATTGTTTCATTGTGAGTGATTTCTTTATCACAGTATAGCCTCTAAGACATAATTCTCTCAAATTATGGGGTATGTTAGCAGTCCTGTGAGCTAGGAACTGGATAGATAGATCTCCTATTTTCATTAATAGCAGTTGCCTGCTTAATTCACTGAGCAGCACAGAGAAAGTGTAGCCTTGTGGGTCAACATCAATGGATTCAATGAGGTCTTCACCCTCTAAAAATGAGAGTAATAGCTGACTGTGGGCCGTACTGCTTGCAACAGTTGTGGCAAGCTGGCTCACTGTAGAGCAGAAGTCTGTGGCAGGGGTGCTCAAGCTTGTTTGGGGACACTCCTATCAGTCATTCACTGCTGGTCAGCCATTTGTTCTTAAGAAGACTGTAAACCTTTTAGAGAGCTAGACTTTCAGCCTAAAATTAGTCTTACCTCAGTGAACCATGGACCTGACTGTATTTGGCAAGGTGGGAGTAATGTCTATCACTCTTCTCCTTCCTCCAGCTTGTTCTGTATCACCAGCTCACCTGAATGTAAGGACAGACCCTGACTCAGTGCCACCTATCTCCATCCCTTTCAAAATTAAATTTTCGTGCTAAGCCATGAGGGGAGGTCACTGCCCACCAGGAGGTGCCCCTGCATAGTTTTTCATGCCTGGTTAGGTTGCAAGTCTGAAGACTCAGTTGGCAGGTTGGTCTAACAGCTTTAATCATAGACATTGAGGTTTGTATGGTCACCTCTAAAGCAGGATCCTGGTGGTACTTCTGCTTAATGATGGAGTGTGGGATCTGGTTAGTCTGTCTCCTGAGTCAAAAAGGTGGAGGTAGTTTTTCCATGCTGTGGCTCTAAACCTGCTCAACAGAATATGATTTTATATAAGAACCTACTGTCTTGTGCTGCATTTCAAATAGAGAAAACTCAGGAACATTTTTGCTGTATGTGGCAGTTGGTATTTTAATCCACACAACATCCTGAGCATGAGAATAGAGAAGGGTGGATGACCTAGGAAAACACTGTGTAATCTTAGTCTTATTAAAAAAAAATAATAAAAGTATTCAAATATTAATATTGGATATTCTAGGTCATTATTTTATCCATAAAGGATATATTTATAGCAGATTTTTATTACACTTCTGTGTTCACCTAACTTTGTAGTCTCTTTTGATTTTGTGATTTTCAGTAGTTATTTTCCACTTCTAAGTCATTTGATCTATGTTTTCCTTTAGACCTCTGCCTCTGTATAGATTACTAGAAAGAAGTTCAATTACAATTTTGTCTCTGATGTGGATATTTTTTTAGTGAAGGTTGTACAAAGACATGTCCTTCCTCGGGCCCTATTTCAAGCAGGGCTTCAAATACAAACCAAAAAAAAAAAAACACAACCCAAAACCCAGGCTAATTTGAGTAGTCCAAGACATACTTCATTTTAGCTTTCATGAGTATGTGCTTATTACAATGTCAACAGCAAAGGTTTTGCGATCTTCAGTGCTACAGGATTTGAGTAGTCTCAGGTCTGCTAATTTGCTACTTTGGATTTTACATATGACTCCTGAAAAAAATAATAGTAGGCTCTTGAACAATGTATGATAGTATCCGATTTGGTTGCAAGTTTAGGATGTAAAATTCCTCTGTTAAATATGCATTTTCACTTTTATGTGGGATTTCCTGTCTGTATTTTGTGTTTCCTTCCTGCAAATAAATATATCACAAAGCTTTACAGTCTGATCATAAGGATATTCTTGTGGGAATACATTTTTAATAATGTTTTAATGTAAAGTATGCAATAGTCCCTTAGTTAAAATTCTCACTTAAAATATTTTAGCCCACTTTATCAAGTATGAGTTATAGAAAGACTGTTCACCCTACATTTACAGCACTTACTTTGGTTGCTGAGTGAGTTCTGGGAAAATTTATGAGTAATGGCATTAATTAGTTGGGTTATACATTTTATTAGATATAATTTTCCAGCAATATAATTCTTGAAATTTGAAAGATTAAAATTAACCTACTTGGAGTTTATTCCAAAGTCAAGGCTATAGATTTTTATTCTTTCTTTGATGTTATATTTTTACAAAAGGCTATCATTATTTTTATCCAATATATTTGTGTTGTAATGTTTTCCTCATATTTTGTCTTCAAACATCTCCTAATGAGCATCTAGTTGATGCAGTACTGCTTGTTTAGGAAAAGAGGGGTACACAGCTGACTTTTCCCCAGATGACTTGTGTATAAAGACTAGATAAGAATATATTTTTCTTAAAGAAGAGCGGACTTCAAGATGCTAAACATATTAATCCCTCAAGTTAATGAAATGTTTAACATGATATTAAGCAGCACTTCCAGAGACCTTTGTGTTGTTAGGTCTTGACTGCTCTGCAGAATCCAGGGACGTTTTGTCTAGTTTTCTAACCCAAAAGGAACAAACTCACTGCTGACCCATTTCATGTGACCTACAGCTCTATAGCTGGGTGGAAAGCAAAATAAATCATTGGCTCTTGCCAATCTTTGAATGGCAAGTGGTAGTGGCAGCTAAGCTACACTTGCACTTTGAGGGAACAGGAATTGCCATGCTTCAAAGAAAATGTAACCTTTTTTTGAAATATTGAATCTAAGTCTTACTGACAAACTGAATATGCTAAATGGTTGGTAGGTTTTGGGGAGAGGATGTTTTAATATAAGTATATATTAAGGAGGAAACAAATGGCATTTGCAAGCTGAAGACTAAAACTTGGACTCCCAGCTGCTGGGTTAGCCTGGAATCTCTCAGAGCCAGGGGCTTCCATGAGCCTCAGGAAAGGACCCAAATACCCCAGCCACTGTCAGGCAGTCATCTCCCCAGGTACCATCTCATTTCTATGCCTCTCCAGTGAGTTATATTTCCTTATGTGTCTTAGTTGTGTAATTGAAAAGCCTAAGCATTTCTATAAGCATTTGGGTTTATATAAATGAATTTCAACTTGCTATAACAAGAAGTGAATCTCTCTTTTTTTGTTTTTGTGTTATGGCAGAGAGTACCTCAGCCATAAGTTACTAGCAATTATGTGTAAGAAACTAAAGAAATAAAAAGAGAATCTGTACTACTTGTCAGAGATGTTTGCAAATGATCCTTAAGGGATAACTTACTAAAACAGACTAAGGAAGTTGAGACAACTGACAGATTTATTTGTATATGTTAGCAAATGTTAGCAGCTATCCTGACTAATTTATTATTTCTCCTTTGACAGCCATCAAAAGTTCTTAATTTCAGAAGTTTCTTGAATACATACACATTTGATAATGAAGGGAAGAGACTTTATGTAGAATCTGCTCATGCAATTATTTTTTTCTTTTTCTCTCAGAAAGCACATCACATTGGATTTTGTACTAGATTTTGGAATATACATTTCATATTTTTAGTCTACATCCTGTATTTACTATTCATGCTGTAGAACTCAAAGGTAAGAAGAAGTAAATGAGACCATTTCACTATCGTTTTTTCCTGTTTTTCTAAAACCAATTTTGAGTTGAAAGTGTGGAAGATCTCACATTAATTGTAGTTGATATTGTAATTCAGGTGCACATTAAATCAAAAGTGCCACCAGAAGAAGCGGTCTTTCTTTGCTATCTCTCCCGTTCCAACAAAACTACTTTTCTTGTCTTGCTATTGTCCATCTATAAAACACCCAACCTAGAGCCTTTTCAAACAAGAACCTGTTGATAGTATCGATTTTTTTTTCTTTCAATTGGTTTACTGTGAACTTCAAGCAAGGGTAGCTATACTGTTGCAATTTGACAGGTGTTTTGACATAAGCATGGTGTATGATGGAACACTGTTTTCAGATTAGTGTGTTTGGAAAGGCAATGTTAAAAATTCTCTACACACACCAGTCTTTGGGCTTTTATTACAAGTGATTATATTGAAGCTTAATTTATATGTGTATTTCCCAGAAATAAATAAGAATTATTAACGACTTATGTAGTTTTTAAAGGTTTTTCATGCTGACAGTTAAAAAAAAAAAAAGTTAGGAAAAAAAGGAGTTTAGATCTACTGGATTGCTGAGCTCTGATTTTTGCAGACATCAACTATAAGGGATTTTCCCCAGGGCATAGTCTGCTTCCAGAAGTGCCTACAGTTTTTTACCTGCAAACTCTTAGCCTTTTTGTCGAAGGTGGCTAGTACACCAGTCAAACCCTTCGTCTCCTCCAGTGGTTCTCTGTTTCCTTTGGGTAGTCCTGGAGGCCTTAAGCTGATTGAAGATAGTGATGTGTGATTTGTGTGTGAGGGTACATGGAGCAGATGCTCTGTCTGTCCTCCTGGACTAAAGCTTTCTGTCTAATGGCTTATGAATTTTGGAGACTGGAATGATCTGGTAGATCCCTCTAGCTTTGTGTACTGATCTTAGAAGGGAGGACATTTATTAAAGCTGCCATTTTGTTAATTACATGTGCATTGATTCTTTTTTGAATCTTAGTAATTTTCTCCTCATGAGATTGTGAATTATTTTCTTTTTCTCCTCATATGGTTTTGCTGGGTCTGTAATTGAAGATTTGCTAATTGTTTGGTCCTTATAAATATGTAAGAATCCTTTTCTTCCCTTATCATCCCCTCACCAGCCTTACACAACAAATAAGCATGATCTCATGTATGCGTTTTATATGAAAGTGGTAGTAATATTGTTCGGGTCCTGCAGGATGTTTTTCAAAGAAGATGCTCCATGCACAGGATTTTTTACTTTGTAAATGTCATTATAAAAAAGATTCAGATATTTTCATCTTCAGCATAAAGAGTCAAGAAAACATGGATATTTATCCTTAGGACAGTGAATGTGGAGAAAGATAATGAATGGTGTTGAGTTCTTTATGTGAAAACTGCTCTCTGTGTCTACACATTTTATTACATTTCCTCTTCCTTCCTATGTTAGTTTCTGCGGTCGATTAAATGATGACAGATAAACATCTACTCCATCTACTTGTTTTTTGGGGGTTTTTTTGGCATTGCTTTCTCCTTCTGTGCCGTAAGGATAAGCTATCAAAACCTCCTCACTTTGCTTCTGTGGGTGTAGGGAAGTTGAACTGCCCTGGCAGTACAGATAGAAATACATTAAAATGTAACTGCTTATGCATATTCCAGTCTGGCAGACAAAGTAAACTACATTGGAGTAAAGTCTCCACGTTAATACAAAGGTATTGTCAGATTTCCTCTTGTAGAACACACTCTGTAGAAGTACTAGATTACTGCCTCTAGACTGCTCTTATTCTTCCTTTCAGGACACCTTTGCTGGCCTAACAAATCTCATGAGTGGACTTAAGTCCAAATGAGCCCAAAGTCTAGAATCATTTTCATGAACAGATTGTGTAATTTGCTTTCTGCCACTTCTTTAATTTCTCCAACCATACTCTACTAAAACTTACTAGGATCATCTAGTCATCTGATAGCATTGGCATATAGTTGTTCTTATTTTATGATGGCATCGTTTTCATTTTGCTGCATGAGTAGATGAAGATGTTAAATCCCTCATATGTTCTTTTACTGAAATAATTTTAACTGATTTAAATCATTAAGAGCTTTTATACTTGCCTGCTAGTAGTTACTATGCCAGCAGATTGACACCTGAATCTTTTTGATAGCACTGCAAGCCTCCCAGAGTTGGGATGTGTCTTTATGCTTCACTACTACAAACACTCCAAACTGCTATCTTGTCACCATTTTATCATTTTCATCATGCACTAGCAGTATTTGATAGGACAAGTCTTTATTTCTGTGTAGATTTACACAGATGATGTGTGTGATAGACGTTTGAGTGCTTTCTACTCTTTTATTCACGGGGTGCATCTTTGGAAGAATGAGTTGACACAGACTATGTAACATCCAAAGACTGCAACCAAATTTGTATTGCAGACTTAATATCACTGCTGGAGAAATGTGAACCAAAAATAATCAACCTTGATAATCCTGATCATAGGCAATAGTTGCAGATTTTGAAGGTTAGAAAAATCTGAAAGCCAAATATGAATTTGTATTGTTTGAGGATATGTGAAATACTGAGACAATGAATGATGTTTTTGCAGAGTAAATTAGAGCCTGTAGTAAAATGTTAACCTTAAAATCTACATGTTTGAACAGATTTTAATGGAAGCAAACTTGCTCTCTGAACTTTTTAAATAGCTTTGTTACTTTGTTTATGTAAGATGGTTGCACATATGACTAATAGCAATTTCAGGATCAAAGTGATTCATGACGTAAGTCAGTATAATTTGAACTGGAGATAATGAGGTTTATGCCCACTTACACTGGGCATAATGCATGTATTTCACTCAGTGTCTGTAAACATGGTATAGACAAGTCTGCAAAGAAGAGTGAAATTATCCCATTTGCTTTATTATTTGGTTTCCTAGGTTCTAAATCAATAAATTTTTTAAATCTTCACCCTTTCCCCCCCAGATCTTAATAGCTGGTTTTGTACTTCCTAGAGAAAAATTATTATTATTGCTATTATTATTATTAAAATAAGAAATACTTTTCAGCACCTCACCTTTAAGTCAGCTTGGGGAATTTTTTCATGTTGATCTTCACCTTTTTTTTTTTTTTTCACCTTTTGTAAA
>VZTM01035592.1:71328-97375 GCA_013400555.1 Jacana jacana
AGAATGTTTCACAAAAAACAAGTTTCCATTAAAAAGGCTTCTATTGAACATTGTAGAAATGTTCCTGTCTTCTCTGCGGGACACTGCAAACAATTTTCTTTGGTATTTTTAGTATTTTGATGAGACTTCCATATAAAAAAGAGAAAATACTTTAAGTGTTTGTTTGGGTTTTTTTTAATTGTAGAAGTCATGAAAATGTAAAAAATATTTTTATATACTAAAATACCTTGTTTTCATTTGTATTTATATGGTGCTGAAAGATGCTACTGAAGGCCAGAAATCAATATTATGCTATACGTCATCACAATGTGTAAGAATCAAGTAGTGTGTCTTGTCTACCATAAACTGGTTTTGGTTTTCCTAAGGAATTGTATCATAAAAGTAGTCCTCATGAAAAACCATATATATTAGCTTCATTTTTCAAGTTTGGGCTAGCAATTTTATCTAAATTCTTAAAATAGATGTGCTTCAGTACTGCTTCAAATGTTCCTATAGCACAGTGCTCTACTAATGGCATGGCGCACTGCAAATTAAATTGCATATGTAGAGTTCTGCAGGATTCTAGTCATTTCATGTTAATTTATGTTGCTAGAGATTTGGAAACTATGACCAAAGTTTTATAAAACATGAATAATTATTGGGAGGGATATATCAGCTATCTATATAGTGCTGTGAATCTGTAACTAATATCATGATCCTGTACTTCTTTTCTCAATGAAAAGTGGGCCCCGACAAACCTTTCATTACATACCCCAAATCAAGAGGAATATTTGCACACATTCTCTTTAAAAATCTGTGTGTGAAATTTGAAAAGAAAATAGGGTTTGTTGCCTTGATCCCTGCAGTGGTGTAGCTAAAATGACAAGATATTCCAAGTGTTCTGGAAGAGGGAGGATCCTGTGTGATGAGAAATATGGTGTCAAACCAGGCTGGTGGTACCAGAGGAGAGCAAGGTGGGGAGGGTCTTATAGTTCCTGTCCATGTCACACAGAGCCACATTGCTCCAGCACACGGGGCCAAAAAAAAGCAGTACTGCTATTCCAGAATTATTTCAGCATTTTCACTCTCTGCAGAAGGTAATGCAGTATATTATTTCTTTAGCTGAAAAAAAAGAAAGTGCTCCTATGGACTGTGTTTGCTGAGTGATCTGGTTGCAGGGGCATCACAACAAAATGTGTGTGGCTTCTGTAGAGAGAAATCTAAGATGGAAAACATTGCACTTCAACTTTATCTAAACCTGGGGGATAAAAACACTGATCTTGATCATGAAGTTGATGTACCCCTGGTAAATAAATTCACTTTGAGGAAAAGAACCCCAGATACCTTGTCACTTTTTCTTTTTCTCTCTGATTTAAATACTTAAACTGAATCAAGGACACTTATGTACACATTACACAGCTACAGTTGACGGTACAGCCTTGCCAGTGCTATTACTGAAGCTAGTTTGTTGTTCACATGTTTATTTTCCATAAATTGTAATAGACATGGGAGTCATCATAACACAAACACTAGCATTGTCAGCCTTCAGATGATGTTTTGTCTCTTCCTAGCTTTTGTTATGTTCAGAAGGCTGTGCAGATATCCATCAGTTCTCACAGCGCATCTTCGGGAAAACATAGGGAGGAATTTCTAGCTTGTTTCACAGATGGGAAAATGAGGAGTGTGAGAAAGGACCTGCTGAAGGTCTTGTGTCCAGGCAGTGATAAAAACTGGATCAGAACTCATGATTTGGCTCTTAAATTGATTTCCAGTTGTGTTTTTGTCTTTGTTTGGTTTTTTTCTCCTTCAAAATTAATGTGCTTTTGAATGAGGTAGGTCAAAGTGGCTGAGTTGCCTTCAAAATAAGTAACTTGGAAGCCTGCTACTCACTATTCAATTCTGACTCATACTGGATCATCCCGCTTCTTGCACTTTTCCAGAAACTTAGTACTACGTATTTAGCATTCCTATCACAGGAGAGCTCCCTCTACCAGCTTTCTCACCTGGTAGAAAACCCAGGCGCTGCAGCTGCATTAGGTTGTATACTTTACCTTTTATGTAGTGGGAACCTATTATCCTGTGTATGTTTTTCCCTCCTCTGGCTCGTTTTCTGATGATGAACTGAATTTTGGTCAAGTGCCAAAAAAATTCTACCTCCAAACCATCCCTTCTTTCCCACTGACCTCTTTTCCTGTCCATTTATTTTTCTTGACTCTGTCCAACGTTTCAATAAGTAGTCCATGCCATAAATAATGCAGCATTAGTTGTATTGTCTATTCCAAAATGATCCCATGGTAAATCCTGATGTTCTAGTCTGGAGCCAGAAAGCCCTGTGTGTTGTCCTCAGGTTTCCTTCAGACATTCTGTGTGACCTTGGGGAATTTTACTGCTTTCCCGTTTCATTTCTCCATATATAAGAAAGGCCAACAATGGTTCTCTTCCTTTGGGTCTAAGATGCTCTGATGAGGAGCTGACTAACTTGATAAATTCTTTTAAAGTTCTACAAGGAAAACAAACCAGGAGAGGAGATAAGACTGCCAAATGGGGACTAGGAAATTAACATTCCCCTCACTGTAAGAGAAGGTCGGGTCATTACCACCTGAGGAATCTGACCATACAGAAGTCTATGGGACCTAAAAAGATGCATCCCTGAGGCTGATGTTTTGCTAAGCCACTCTCCGTGATATTTGAAGACATGGCAATGAGGCGAAATCTCTGGTGACAGGAAAATTCTGGTGACAGGACCCATTTTTAAAAAGGGTAGAAAGGAGGAACCTGAGACCTGTCAGCCTCATCTCCATGCCTGGGAAGATCATAGAACAGATCCTCCTAGAAGCTATGCTAGGGCACATGGAGGACAGGGAGATGATTCAAGACAGCCAGCATGGTTTCACCAAGGGCAAGTCCTGCCTGACAAGCCTAGTAGCCTTCTGTGATGGAGTGACTACATCAGTGGACAAGGGAAGAGCTATAGATGTCATCTAACTGAACTTCTGTAAGGACTTTGACACGATGCCCCACAATATCCTTCTCTTTAAATTGAAGAGATATGAATTTGATGGATGGACAACTTGGTAGGTGAGAAACTGGTTAGATGGTCACATCCAGAGGGTAGTGGTCAATTGCTCGTGGTCCAGATGGAGATTGGTGACAAGTGGTGTCCCTCAGGGATCTGTACTGGGACCAGTACTGTTTAATATCTTCTTCGATGACATAGTGGGATCAAGTGCATCCTCATCAACCTTGCAGACAACAGTAAGCTGTGTGGTGCGGTTGACATGCCTGAGGGATGGGTTACCATCCAGAGAGACCTGGATAAGCTCAAGAAGAGGGCTCGTACCAACATCATGACATTCAACAAGGTCCTGCCCGTCTCTCAGGACCACTCCTGATATCAATACAGGTTGGGGGATGAGAGCAGCCTTGAGGAGAAAGACTTTGGGATACTAGTGGATGAAAAGCTGGACATGAGCAGACAACATGTGCTTGCTTCCAGACAGCTAGCTTCCGGACAGCTAACCACATCTTGGGCTGCATCAAAAGAAGCATGGCCAGCAGTTCGTTGGAGGTGATTCTGCCCCTCTACTCTGCTCTGGTGAGACCCCACCTGGAGTACTGCGTCCTGTTTTGGAGCCCTCAGTACAGGAAAGACATAGACTTGTTGGAGCGAGTCCAGAGGAAGGCCATAGAAATAATCAGAAGTCTGGAGCACCTCTCCTATTCAGACAGACTAAGAGAAGGTTGTTCAGTCTGGAGAAGGCTCCAGGGAAACCTTATTGCAGCCTTTCCATACTTAAACAGGGCTTATAAGGAAGATGGGGACAAACTTTTTAGCAGCGTTTGTAGGGATATGACATGGAGTTTTAAGTTGAAAGAGGGTAGATTTAGACTAGATATAAGGAAGAAAATTTTTACAATGAAGGCGGTGAAACACTGGAAAACAGTGTTTGTGGAACTCTGGTTACTCAGAGAGGTGGTAGATGCTCTATCCCTGGAAACACTCAAGGTGGGGTTTGGCAGGGCTTCGAGTGACCTGATCTAGTTGAAGACCTCCCTGCTTATTGCAGGGTGTTTGGACTAGATGACCTTTAAAGGTTCCTTTAATAGTTTCCAGTGCAAAATATTCTGTGAAAGGACATATATAATGGACAAGAACTAGTGCCAGACTGTATCTGGGTCTGCTATTTTTTCCTGACTTTTATGTCATCCCATAGAGAATTGTAAAGACCTGACTATTTTATCTCCCTGGCCTGGATGTTCCAGGCCCCTGATCACAAGCTACTGATATGTGATCCTTAAATGCTGTTGCAGTTTTGAACTAAGTACCAACATATTTTTTTTATGTGATTCAGACTGGTGAATTCTGCTTCTGTAGTTGAGCAATGAAGCTAAGGACAGTCACCAAATTGACAAAAGTAATTAGAACAGATGGCAAAAGATGGCATCTCAAACCTTTCAAAAACAAGGACCTAACATCCTGATCGCATTTCATAGATTAAATGTTGACCAAGATAAGTGCATTAAGGCACTTCTTATAAACTTATTGACAGTTTTTTTTTCCCCCAGACAAAATTGTGGTTTAGCTGGATTATAATGTTATAATGGATATAATTTATTATAATAAACCCTAAACAATTTAATTATAATTAAATTATAATATATATAATTATATAAGACACATTATAATGTAATTTTAAATCTCACAAAGAAAATAGGATAATACAGATTGTGGCACCTGTGTTCTTTAATTGCAATTGTTTTCATGTCTAAGGAGAAATAATTTGTTACCAGTGAATTTGAGCTCATTACATGGTTTTAATTTTCACTGAAATATTACTTCGTTTGCTCAGGCCAAAACTACATGGAAATCATGAATCACATCCTCCAATCTGAAGTAGCCCTTTGGTCTCTTTCAGCTTGTCAGATCTTTCCTTGTCCTGCTGTGAGGTAAAAGTTGATCAGCACCTCTGAAGAGGCTCTCCATCACTGCATGGCCAAAAATGGCCTCTTTAATCATGACTCAGAAGGCATTTCAGTTCGACAAGATCTGAGAGTTTAAAGCTATAAAATAATAGGATGAAGGGAAGAAAAAAAAATATTTTTTTTGTCATTTTAATGGCTTTAAATCTCACTTCAGTAAGATTTTTGGGCTTAGAGGGTGAGATAGTGGTATAAATTCCCAAGGGGAGTGGTAAGTGAAAAAGAGAAAGAGGAAGATGAGGTTTTTTACCTCACCACAATCTTTTAGGAGCTGCAATTCCAACAAATGTAGCAAACACAAGATCTGCCACAAAAAATGTGGGTAGTGTCAGTTATAGGCACATTCCATTGGTTCCACTATACTTTCAATCAGGTAAAGTAGAAGAAACCCTATTTTATTTGTACAGTAGACGTAGGTGAAAAAATAAATTCTGTTGACTGCTGTGTGTAGAGATGAGGAAATCAGACCATCACCAGCAGATTTTAATTACTAAGTCCCAGAACACACTCTCAATGGAAAAAAAGAAGAGTTAGAAATTGGCAGTTCAAGCAGGGGAGCACTTGAGTTTTCAAGAGCTGCATTGTAGGAAACTGTGACACCATGGATGCAGCCAATAGCTACTTTACAAGCTCCTTCTCATTTAGGAAATGCTAAAAGATTATTGCAATTTTTTAAATTATTTTTTTCTTGCAAGGAAGGACTTTCCTTGGACCTTAAAGGTTATTGATAAGTTGAATTTATGAAATAGCTTAATTTATCTTTCTTAATGCAAATACTTAGCATTCCAGAATGGGCTATAGAGCTCAGGTGACTACTATCAGCTGACACCTCAGACCTTTACTGATGAAAGAGGAGGTGAACAACTCAGTACAACAGCTGTGGAGGGGATGGTAGGAGAAACAAATTTTAACTAATTTCTAGTTCTTTGCTAACTCTGGTATTCTGGCTAATTTTGGCTGGTTAGTGAGACAGAGTGCTGCTATCTGTGCTGTCCTACAACTTCTCTCCACTGGAGAGAGAACACTTGAAAAATGCCAAGGTGTCAAAATTAACATTATTGCAGGAATTTTCAGCAAGAACATTTAGGTCTTTAATAGAAGAAATTTGAACAAGGGAGAGCTAAACCTGTCACAGGGGAGAGCAGTGTCAAGGTGCTGCTTTGAACATCACAATAAACGAGGAATAGCATAGCATGCACTTAGTATATACAGTACTATATACAGAAACCTGCCGGGGCAAGTTGGTTAGGGAAAATAGAGCAGTGAGGCTGGCTGTTTGACAGGGCAGTGAGAGCACGTTTCATCTCACAGGTACGTCAAGGCCCTTGTGTTCCAGGTTTGCTTTGAATCAAGCACAGCTGGAAGCATAACCCAGATCTTCCACATTGCAAGTGGCTGTTTTATCACCAGAAACTCAAAGTCTGCTGCATTGATATGAAATTATCCCTCAGTCAAATGTTAAAAGTTTGAAATATTTTCTTAAAATGGCATTGCTGTTTTCTGATATTTTGCAGGACATGGAGACAGAAATTAATTGTTTCAGGCTGGTTGTTTCACCAGTTGACAAACTATGAAAACAGCAATGGCATGGAAGGCAGCTCTGAGTGGCTATCTCTACAACCATGTACCTGGGAGGTAGCACAGGAGCTTTCAGAGTAACTTGCTCTCCTGGCAAGCTCTACTTGCTCTACATTACTTGGTTGGGGTTTGGAGAGCTGGTGTAAAGGTGAAGACCTGGGCTCAAGCTGTTAAAGCAGCTCAGGTAATGAACTGGTTTCATTACCAGAAGAAAATGCTTAAATAGAGACTATGTAAGAACACCCGAGCCTGATTTCTCATCTCTTGTGGCATTTAGGTGCTTTCACAGCTTGGATATTGTAACATCCTGTGAGAGAGGGATATTTTTGGGTGCTCTGGTTCAGTCTTACTGGTTCTGCTGGGAGACTGGAGGGAGACGACCCCATACTAAGAGCCAGCATCAAGAGAGATATCTGTATTATATATATTTCTTTGGCTGGTGAAGGCTCCTTCACAGATGCTAAGTGAGGTCCAGTGTTAGGTGCTGTGACTGGGCTGGGAGATGACTGATGCTGCAGAAAGGTTAGGAAGAGCCACAAGACATGGTAGGTACTCAGTCTGCATTCATTTTTGGAGCTGGTTGAGCTTTAGGTGTGTGAGCAAAGCCCCACTATATTGTCATTAGAGCTACTGGGAGGTGCTCTAATATAAGGCTGGTGTGTGTTATGTCATTAGGACAATTACAAGCTGATGTTATTCCTGTGGCTTAATTTTGAAGAAGCTCAGGTGAAAAGAGGTTCAGGTGGTGGTATAAGGCAGGAGGGTTGAAATTTGTCTTGCAGGGCTGCAATTAGAGATTGTAATGGGCTATGGAAAGAATTAGACTCGTGGGTCAGAGCTGAGCTGAAAGCTCAGGCTGAGAAAATCTGCTCTTTTCTGGTTAGCACAGGAGGTAAAAAAGGGGCTGCAGGTCAGCACAAAATTTAGGGCTGGTTTTGTAAGAAACAGAAGGGGAGAAATTGAAAACCCTCATAGTTGGAGTAAGATGCATCCGTATGCATTTCATTTAACTTTAGGTTAATAAAATTATGCCAAAATAATGTTATGTGCAGAGTAGGGGAGATGATGCCACTAACTAGACTTTTGTTTTTCAGTGTAACAGCTTTGTCTGAGCTTGGCCTCAATGGTAAGTTTGAGGCTGTGTGGAGACACCACGTTAAATGACGTGCTGTATACATAAAGCACTCTGGCAGGTTAAGTTGGTTTTGTTTGGGGTGGGGTGGGGGGGGTTGTTTGTTTGGTTTTTATGGTGTTTAATTTTTGTATTACCATAATTGAAAACTGCTTGCATTGTTTCCTGAAACCTAGAGTGAGGCGAGACAGTTGCCAAAGTAACATCATCTTTATATTTCACCAAGTCGCTGTAATGAAATTGCCTGGCCCTTAACATCTTAAAAGAGTACTAAAATGGAATTTTAGTTTGGAGAAGAAAATAAGTGCAGGTTGCNAGATGAGAAGGTCAATTGTAATAGAACTGGCTGGTTTAGAAGACAAAGCTAATGCAGGATGCCTTCCCCTCTGTTGAGGGATGCTATCAATAGATCTGCTGCTTTCATTACAAAAAATGTCACTAACTGACAAGATGAATATAGGCGGGGAAAGGAGGGCTTTTGATGGATCAGGTGATTAAAACCTAGACTGCAGACGAGCAATTAACAAACGCCAAACTGATGACCTGTACAGGAACTTAAGTATATGAAGGGAGGAACGGAAAAGGTGCAGCAGTGCACACACACGCATGCAGCTGGTTTTGATTGATGACACTGAATAGGCTTTTAAGCGTGTTTTCAACTACTGTAGGCTACTGAATAGAAACACCAAAAATGCCTATTGTCCCCAGAAAGCATGTGGTTTTGTTAACAGTTTTATTGCAATTTAAGCAGCCAGCATTCTGCTTTTCTAGAAGCAGTGGGACTAGAAATGAATACCTATTGATCGTCTTTTGTATGATGACTGTGCGCAATAGCTCTTCAGAGCCTGGTTTGAAGTGTCTGCTGTGTCAGTGCACGAATGCACCCATTATACGTTTCAGCTGCTCATTTACTGACAGCAACCTAGGCAGCTGACACCCACATTCCTAGAAAATTGCTTACTTTTTTTCCCCTTCTTCCTCTCACAAGATGAGGACTTTTGAAATATTTGAGGGATTCCTTTCTGCTAGGATTGAGAAATATCAGTTAAACATTCAGTGTGTTTCCCTAGCCTGCAGATCAGCCTGTAAATCAGAAAGAAAAAGGTTTTAGATACCTGTGTTTGTTTTACTGCTATTTACATAATGTTATACATGATTCTTGAAATATGGTAAATGAGCTAAGACTTCCAGCAGTTGTAAAATGCTGGTATTAATTACAAGAACTGATTGTCACAAAGCTTTTAGAGAGGTATATATTCAATTTATGGTTGAGAGAAATGCTATGGATTTCTTCAACTATTTCTGGGATTTTAAAGAGAACATAGGAAAACCTATAGGCTTTCTTGAAAACATCCATGTTTTCATTTCAAAAGAACCAGCTTTTAAAAAATTGGGGCATCAGAAGTTATAATGAAATGTCAAAAGCTATTTATTCTGTAAAAGCATATGGTGTTAATGTATCCATCAGTGCTGATACATCCATCATGGCTTTATCTGTTGTGCTCAGTGTGGTAACAGGACAAGAAACAGCCATCTGCTTACCATATTTGATTGCTGTTTCTTTGCACAAATACAGTCCCGCTTCCAGCACTTAAGAGTGATTAGCTGTAACTTATGGAGCTTGCTGTGGTGTACCCACTGAGTAATTATTGGAGAAAGCAATTGCAAGAGCATCTGAACATGGGGGCAAATTGTTAGCAACTACATTCGTGACAAGTTTAAGGTCTAACAAATCTCCCTACACGTGTGCCATAAGGGAAAGAAAAAAGGGCAGAGTGCAGTCTGTAAAGGACGGGATGTCTATACAGAGATTTTCCAAAGCCTACCCTGCAAAAGCTTGAAAAGCCTGATTTGCTTCCCCTCCAAGCCCCCAAGGCAAAACAGTCCTTGATTAAGAAAGGGGAAAAGATTTAATTGCTCTTTCTCTCACACTCCCTGCTCAGTAATTTATTTTTCCAGTTGTGGCACAGGATCAGGATGGGGGCTTTATGCTGGGCCTCCCCCTGTCAGGCAGCTCTAGGGCTGAGACCATGGCAGGGGCTGAGGTACAGGCATGACAAAAGCTTCTATCCCACTGATTTAATAGATTGTTTGATTTGGTATGTTAAAAGGGGTTAGTTCTCCAAGTCTTTCTTGAAATGACTAGTTTGAGAGACCTACTCCCAACAACCTCTTCACATCCCTACCCTGTCCTGGGATAGTTTTCAGCAAGATGTCCACTCTGGGATTTTATTCAGCCAATTGTTTGTTTACTGAGTGGCAGATTAAATGTACAATGAAAGAGAATTAGTTTAGCCGAACAGCCTAAGATATTCAGAACAAGTTCAGTGTGCCCCTTCAAGCACCAATTTTGTTCTTTTAAGTTAAGTGGGATTTGAGGTTTTCTTAGAACTACTTATAATATTTTGAGCCATTTACTTTTTGGTTACTTATAACTATTACTCTTCTCCTTTTGCAGCATTATACTACCATCTCTCTATCTGACCAGACCCCAACTCTCATCCTTTTTCCCCACTTCTTGCTCTAGGAGAAAATTAAATTGAAACTTCATCTTGTCTGTCACTGGGCTTTGCTCCAAAAAAAGGCTTAACTCTGACTTTAGAGCTGTGTTGGCCTGGCACCAAAATTAATTTCTCTTAAATGAATGATGTAGCTTTTTGAAGTGCTTTGGGATATGTAAGAGATTCTAGACATTGTACAACTAATGTACATGTATTTTGTCTGCTCTGATAATGCCTAGCTGTACCTCAGGGTTCTGCTCTCTGTGGTCACTTACACAGACACTTTCCTTTTGCAAATAGTAGTAGCTTATGTCAACCAAACAGCAGAGTTGCTGGAGCATCAGCCACATTTAAGGGTACTGCCCTGATGGGTTTTTTGAGAAATAAGACAGTCTTTTGCAGTGAGACTGTGATCCCGCTTTTTGTGCAGTTCTGTCCACATAAAGTGACTTAGGAGGTGGTGGTGAAGATTTTTCCTGGTGCTCTTGGACACCAAGTGTTGCCAACTGTATGCCAGAGCCCACTTTACCAAATATGGGTAAGTGGCTGGGAGGGAAAAAAAAAAAAAAAAAGACATTTTTTTTATGTAGCTGTTGACTAAGATGTTTTATTTTTAACAAGTGAAAATACAGATCTTTCCTTTGCAAATTCCAGAGCACACCTTGTGTAAGAATCCTCCTTAACAACAGAAACTAGTACCCAAAGCAATATAACGAACCCTGAGAAACACTAATCCTTGCTGCTCCAGAGGCTTTGTCCTGACTAGGGCAGAGACTAAGGGATTTGGGGTTGGGGTGGCAGACCATAGAATGTCAGGAGAAAAGAAGCAAACAGTTAAACTGGAAAAATATAAAACAAGAGGTGTTGCGGCGAGTTTTGCCATCATCGAGTAACGTGGAAATTCATAACAGAAGAAACACTTGTGGTTTCCAGTTCAGAGCAATTTCCTCTGGTTACTCATTTGTAGCCAGATAAGGTCTTGTGTGTGTGTTTGACAGTCTGTACAAGGATGCAGTGTGGCCAGCAGCCTGTGGTTGACCTACATAGGCATCCTCTCTCTTTGTTCAAAAGGACAAAAACTGTTGTATTTTTGTAGTGGTGACAACTCAAAGGGACTAGGTAAAACCAAGCAGGAAGTAAGTCAGAAAGAAAGAAGAGAAAAAGGAGAGATGTTAAACAGGCCTCCGGCCTCCCCCTGCTTACTTTTTCTTTCCCAGGAGGGTTCATGATGCCAGTTTTCAGATGACTCAGTTCTGACTCAGACAAACTCAGCACGGTCCTTGCTGGTTCCCAGGGATTTGACTTGACTTCTCCCAGCAGCACTGCTGGTTCCCAGCCACCTTGCAGAGACTTTCACTCTTGCCATCCCCTCCACCATGGCACTACTTCTCCCCCTGCTGTGCTCACCTTTTCCCCAAGGAAAAGCATGTTGTGTCTTTTCCCTCCTGAAGAGAGGAACGTAACATGTGGGCATACATTACAAATACATCAGATAACCGAGATGTTGTGAACAGGTTTACTGTTTGTCTCTCTAGTTCTTCTTCCTCAACATAAGATGGCCATCTGGGTTCAAATGTTGGCTTCCTCTTGGGACCAAAAGCAAGAAATCAGTGTGCATGAAAGCGTTGCCAGTGGTGCAACTGTACAGTGTCATTGCAACTCTAAATGTTCAAGGCTGGTACAAAGATGTTCCTCATATCCCTAGAAAATATCTCAGGAGGAATGTGTTTGGGCTTGACTTAGGATCTGCTGTAAGAACAACTGAATAAAAAAGATAGGGTGATGTCTAGGCAAATTGCTTCCAGGAGCAATAATGTCCAGATCCTGGTTATACCAGAGTAACCAGATACCTTTAAATCTACTTTGTGCTGCAGCGTATGTTTATTTTTCTGTATCCAGTTATATTTTTTCCACTATATTTATTATTTAATATATTTATTCTACTTCACACATTTTTTGAGTAAAGGTTTAATTAATGTCACGTATCTGGTGACAAAATTCACATGGGTTCTAGAACAAATGAGAAGACTGTTTCCCCAGGTTAGTCTGCATTCTTCCTCATGGTAGGCTCTTTTCATTCCAAGTAGCTGAATTTCCATTCCATGCTGTAACTTGTTGCAGTACTAATTATGTCTTTGCTTTTAGAGCTGGGGTCACTAATACAGAGTGATTGTGTTGTTACTCTTTACCCTGACTGAGAAGTGGTGACTTTTGTTTGCTGCTGTTGACTGGAGTTGTGCCAGAGCCATACAGCAAATTAAATATTATATATCTCCCGTATAACCCTGGCTAATTTAGATCCAAAGTAATTGCTTTTAGAGTAATTGATTTACATCTATAGCCAATATTTCCGTGTGTCTTTGGTTGTTTTAATTATCTAATGATCTGGTTTGTGCAGGCAATACAGGGTAAAGACTTCATGTTTATTTCGTTTTGCATCACAGAAAGTCAACAATTTGAAAAGCAGAGATTTGCAGTCCAAATTACATAGGACCTTTAACCTGGTCATCAATTTGACCTACACAACTCACTGCTTGCCTGGCATTTTTATGTATAAGCATTACGTGTGAGAAACATCCTCTATTGTGCTGAAGGTAAATACTTATTTCCCCCATTTTATAGGTGATCATAGGATTTGTTTTTTGACAAGGAATGAATTTGTGTATTATCAAGATTGAGAAAAAAAGACTGTCTGGGGTGGGTGTGTGGGTGTGTTTGGTTACACACATACCCCTACACCCACACCCATGTCCCCCTCCCCACCTTCCCTCTCCACTCTCCCTCCAGTAATAATATGATTTGAAGTTGATTGTGCCTGTATTTGCAGTCTGAGTATTGCATTTGAGGATATAGGACACAATCAGTTCTTAGCTAGTTCATCATTATTTTGCAATGCAACCTGTTCCAACCTAACATTAGTGTCTCTGCTGTGGCAGTAACAGTGAAAAATGAAGCAGGAAGGATTTAGGAGCTATGGAAGGGTGGGAGTTGCTGTTATAGTTTTATTCCGTCGCTGCTGGCTGCAGGATTTGTCTGTGACGACCAACAGGAATGCTTCCTGCTTGTTATCAGTGGGGGGACTGAGAGCTGGGAACCCAGCTGGAGGTCAGTCACTTGCCAGCAATTATATCAGTCTGGAACATAAGAGGGCTCAATACTGATAATGCTTTGTGGAAACCAGAGTCAGAATGGAGACCTTAAATCCACAGCATGTAGGAACTGAAGACAAGAAAGAGTACAGTTGGGATGAGAGAAGAGGTGAAGCTGATCTCCAAAACTTCAATGAAATACATGAACAGCAAGCAAACTGTTGTGACAGTCTGCACTATCAAAAGGATTGAAGAGAGTATGTACCCTCAAGCACTTTGTCAATAATCTTATCTGTAATAACCTAAACTCTCACTATGTTGGAATTCGTTGGAATCACTATTTAACACACATTTCTGGAGGGGATTGGCAAGGCATTTGTTCCCATTTGTATCCTAAATAATCTTTCTTTTGTTGCTACAAGATGGGAACAATAATAAAATGTTGAGAATTTTGCATTGTTAGAGGATGTTTGCAGGTAAAATTATGTATGGGTTTGTTGAGCCACTGGATTTCATCAGATTCCTACAGATTATGTTTCTGTTAAATAAGAAATCTGATACTATTTCCCCCCTTCATGCCCTTCTCTTTTTCTTTCTCACATGCTACAGGTTTTTTCTGTTTGCACAGAAAAAAGAATGCAAGTGTAGTTTACACCAGTCTTGGACATTTCACAGTGGCCCAGTGCAGATTTTCCAGCAATACTACATAGCCTTGCTGCTGTTTAATTTCTTCAGCCTTTTAAGTACCCATTTGTAAGTAACTTTACTACCACCAGAATTTCCTTCTCTGTCCTATATGGAGTCCCTGTCTGATAATTACGACAATATTGCCACCTATTTTATTGATGTTGGATTAGCTATAGCTTTATTATTATTTTGGTAAATACTAAATTTTTTTGCAGTTACCTATTGCTGTATATTGTACATATTGTTTTATGAGCTTTATAAACTGCTTTCATAACTGTAAAATCCATGAACCTTGGAATTTGAAAGAGAGTCGCGTAGTGCTTTAAAAAAAGTTATTTTCATTTTATAGTCATTTGTCAGGTAATCAATTTAAAGGTCTTGTATACTGCCCTTTCTCTGTGTAGGTGTAATTCTTATAAGCATTAAGAGGATTTACATTTCCTATTGACTGGAGACTGTATTCTTTAATTTGCTTCTCATTCTTTCAATACATAGGTAACAGGACTCTGATGTAGGGTAAAACTACGGTGTACACTATACTTGCAGATATCTTTAATATCTCATTTTACCTACTTTGTCTTCAATTTTATTCTAGTCTGAGAAGAGAAACATAAAAGCATCAGTTTTATCACATCTCTTTCCTAATAACCTGTTACAGGATAACATACCACCTTCTCTGGCTTTTATTTAATAACTAATATATTTAGAGGGACATAAATCTGACTCTCAGTATTGATTACCCACCCCAGAGAAAAAGACTCAGTGGATTAAAATTCTGACATGGGAAGCCAGGGTTGTTCCTGAGGGATCTGCTGTCAGACGGACCATCCGGGCAAATTAGGAGATGGCAAATTAGGAGAAGAGATAGGGCTAGACTCATCCAGAGAATGGTGAGTAAGCATAGAACTGCAAACAAAACTTAAGGACCTGGGGACACACTGAAACCAAAAAGCCAGGAGAAAGAAAAGGTTTTGGAATACATTCTTGAAAATCCTGGATTAAAGAGACTGCATTTCATCCTGCTGCAAGTGGGTATGTTGTACTTGTCTCTGCTGTCTTGGCTTGGTACTGAAATTGTCCCTGACATCTGGAAACTACTGTATTATTCAGACTTTGACACTTTAAAAAAGGGGGAAGTAGTGTTCTTCCATAGTGAGGCAAATCTTTTTGTGCTCCAGCTACACTTTTGCATAGGCAGGGGTTTCTTGAGAAAGACTGGACTTTAGCAGATATTTGGGTATGAGTGTGTGGGAGAAAACCACAAAGTGAGTTTAGGTGTTATTATATTTGAATAGATATGATGTTCAGACTTCGGTAGCTCTATCACATACTCAGTGCTAAAATCTGTAGAGCTCTCTACAGACTCCATTTAGTAAAACAGGCTTGCAAGGTTCATCAGAAACTACCAACAGAAATTCACTGCAAGCCATAACACTTTTGTGGTATAACAGTTCCACAGTCATTTTCAGGCACTTTTACTTGATATCATGTATGGTTATTTAAGAGTAGTTTACTTTTCTTTTGGTTCATGGGGAAAAAATATGCATTTGCTAGCTAACTTTCCATCCTTGCCTCAGAGCTTGACTGATCATTTCTTTCATCAGAGGTCATCTGTGCTTCTAAAAATGAAACCTGTGTGGCCATTGTTTGTTCAGTTGTTGCATATTAGCTCCTCAGTGGTTAAAAAGATCTGAACAAATAAGAGGGCTTACCCTACATTATATTACCCTTTATTAGTAGGAAATTGAAGTCTAGAGATTATTATTAAGCCTCAGCCACTGATGGCTACCCATACTCCAATAAAGACCCCTCAAAGTGACCCTTGATCAAGCTGCATTAGAAGGATTTTACCCTTGTTACTAATTAAATAAACAGTTCTGATGGTATTATTCTTCCTCATAGCCATTTCATGACATCAGTGTTCTGTGGCACCCATGGACAAAGAGAATCGGGTTCCTCTTTGAGAGGCAATGGTGTATTAAGGGCCTGACACTGGGCCATCCGCTGCTCGCCTGCCCTGTTATGCTTAACCCACTGGTGTATCGAGTGTCAAAGGGCTTTTCATTGAAGTTTGGGGAGAAAAAGGACAAGGTTTCCATTCAAATAGAAACTTCACAGATTTTGTTTTTAAAATGGAGGAAAGGCAATTTAATTTCTGCCTTGATGTGCCAGAAAATACAGATGGAAGCAGCTTGATGAGTCTGAGAGGCACAGGTATTTGGGTAACTTGCCTTTCCACTATTTAACTCAGCTTTTTGTTTAGACTGTATCTTTACAATCACACTTCTCCACTTCAAGGTAGGCATGAGGTTAAGGTAAAGAACCCATAAATTATTGCCGTGTTTCAAATGGAAATTTCTTTTGGAAGGGCATAATCTCTGAGCCAGTGTGACTTAAAAGTAAATAAATTCCAAGCAATGTATTTATTATTTTCTGGGAAAAAAAAAAAGAAGTCATATCTTCTTTAAAGAAACAGAGTTAGTTGGAAACAAAATAGGGATATATCTGGGGTTTATTTTGTTTTTCTGAATTTGTCTGTGTGAATGAAGCTCTGAGGTTTACATAGAGCTGCAGCCCTGTCAGAAGGTCCAGCCTGAATAACAGGAATTCTTGTCACTCAGGATGATATAAAGGATCATGCCATTGCTCTGTTATGGACTCCACCACCTTCCAGTCCCAATTATGGAGGGGGTAAGCAGGAGCCAGAAAAACAAATGTCCATATTATCAAAATAAATAATTGACTCTTCTTCCTAACATTATTGGGTTTGTTTTTCTGTCTTTGGTATGTTGTGTTCTTGGGGAAAACATGGGCCATGCCTCAGTTCTCCAGCCACTGAAGTCCTGACTTTAGTATCAATATTCAAAATAAAAAAATCCTAATTTAGCTAATTATGAGGAGCCATTGTGTATTTTTCTTTGGTCATTTCCCATGTCTGAAATTATATGACTTAATTGAAATGAATATTTGAATTAGAATATTTTCCAATTTAAAAAAATATCCAATTAAAATGCTGAAATTTCTAACAAATAAAATAATCTACACTTGTTGACAATTTATTCCAGTTACTAATAGTCCTCACCACAAAAAGATCTTGTGGCATGTTAATTTTCCTATTCTATGCTTTTTCTCTTGTATTAGGCTTCATTAATTTTCTCACAATTTTTTTTTTGTGTTCCAGAGTGTAAATCTCCTCCCCAATCAAATTTCTGGTCTCCATGTGCACCTATGTAGCCTGTCATCAGCACTCATTAATAATTTCTGACTATATCAGGCTACTTGTGATCATATGATCATTGTCATGCCTCTTCTCTAAACTATCTCTTTACTAACACCCTCATCAGTAGGGCACCCTCCCTGTGATACCACACCATGACTTGCAGGAAAACATCACTGTCTCCACAGGTTACCCAAGGATTTTGACCCAGTGCTGACATGACTCATTGTCTGTCTGTCCTGTATTTTCCTCTTTCCCATTTCTGTGAGAGTATCTGTGTGATTTCTTCTAGCAGGAGCACTTGGCTTCTGCCTGAATGTCCACAGTGTCCAGGGCCAGTGTCACCCACCCTAATGCCTCTTTTTGCAGCCCCCCAGGGTACAAGAGAGGATAGTCTGCTTTCCTGCTCCCAGAATATGTATTTTATTAGCCTTTAAATTTACAGGATCACAAAACATATTTTTCAAAGTAGGTGGCTCTGTTTTAAACTTGTCTGTGAAAGATGGATTTGTTGAAAAATTACTAACAATCTATAAATCTTTACAGAAACAGGATCAATTTTGAAGTAACTGTTTATTTTATTGCTCATCTATGTCATGGTAGCTCTTGATGACATAGAAACTTGAAGTGTAAGACAAATATTGTTTGTCAAACCCTATAAATTGTCATTAGCAGTGCTTGGAAATTTTTCTTTGAATTGCCTTCTACAAGAAATGAAATCCTGAGGAAAGTTAACTAAGATCAATCTTTTTTGCAGAAGAATGGCTAAAACCAATAAGCTGAAGGATTTCTATTTCAGTATTTCTGCAATTACTATTTTTTCTTTGAATTTTTGTTGCTTTTCATATAGTATATATCTTTATTAAGATTTATAGAATCAGAAAGGAGAATTTAATTTCATAAAATATAATTTATATCTACTCTAAGTGCATTTTTAATTTTTTGTTTGGTTTTCCATTTTGCAGCAGAAAGTCCTAAAAATTACATAAAATGCTATTCTGGGAAATCTTGCTTATGCTGTTGACATTACGACTTGCAGTTTTGCACAAGGCTAAAGTCAGGCTGAGAGACCTGCTTTCACAACCTGCTAGCTAGGGGAAATCAGATGAGAGAACTCAGATGTGAACAGAGTGGACACTAGAGAGAAGACTTGCTGGAGCCTTACAGTGCAGTGAACCCGAGCCCCCGTTCACTCATGGATTGCGTGGCATAGATCATTGCAGGCTCTCTGCAGGGACTGGTCATGCTATATGTTGCATGAGATTGCTCCTCCTGCCTCTCAGTGCTTCCTCACAGGTTTTGAGAGGCAGACCAAGCTTCAGGTGTGAGTGTAGAAACTATTCCTTCCTTTGGGAAAGAAATGGGGAAATTAAGGCTATACTTAAGGTCATGGGAAATCTAAGGTAAATTCATGATTAACCCAGTTTTTACTCTTTTTTATTCTTCTACTCTACATTTCTAACTCAATTTACAGCCTTCCTCTGGGAGGCATACCTACACATAATTTGAGACAAAATCCATTGTTTTCAATATTTGTTTGTTCATTCATCTGTTTTGTTTTTTTTTTTTTCCCTTGTTCTTCTAGGGCAATGGTTTCTATAGAAGAATCAGCATTTGCTCATTTATAATTACCAACCTATGGCATCTGAGATACTGCTGTGAAGATTTTTCTGAATATAAATTGCCCTTTGAGTAGCAACGGTCACAGTAAGGTAGTGATAAAAGGTATGAAAATACCTTCCCTAGAGGCATCACATTCTAACAAGAATCATCAGTGTATATTTTTCCTGGCTTAAAACTGAGCACATGGATTATGTCAGAAGAGGACATAATATTTTGCTGCTTGTTATACTGTGCCATAGTATAATGTCACACAGTTTATACTTACATCGCATAAATGTCAGACTGTCACAATGGAGGAAAAAAGTGGCCTTGTCCCAGGGCATCATGAAACTTTTTTTTCTTTTTTTTTTTTCTCTCTTTTTTTTTTATCCTTTTGGTGGAGAAGGAAACCCCCTGTACCAGGTGACCTTGCAGCCTCAGTGGAACACGTATGTAGGACACATCCTGCATTCTGGTACTGCAAACTTTGGGGCCCTCTACATAAATCTCTGCTTGAAATACTGCTGCACTGTAAGTTGATATGACTGATGAAATGTGAAGCCAGAATGAATCATAACAAGGTAGTCATAAGGGATGGAAAAGTGTAAATAATTCAAAGGTGAGATATTAAAGCAATCTTTTAACCATAACATTTCACAGAAAGCATAAGGGTGGGAACACTGTTGGAATAGTTCTTTTGAGTTTTCTGTATGTCAATTGTTAACTTGTTCTCCAAGAAATCCTCAGGTGTTACCATGTGCTATTTGAGAGAGCTCAGCAGTGTGCTTCCAAATCTCACATTAATGCTATGTTCAAAGGTTCAGTCCAGAGTAAAATTTCCTGTATATCTTAAGAGAGGGAGAGGTCTCTCTGTCCTTTTCCTAAGATTTGCTCCTAGGAGCAGCATCTGCTGGAAAGAGGAATTAAACCTTTAAGTTGCTTAGTGTGAAAAAGTGGGTTGTTTGGTTTTGGATCTGGATTCTTCTATTTGAGCCCATCTTTAATTTGGGGGCAAGCTGACTGCAACTCTTTACAAGTCGTTGATTAACAATTTTGTATTGGTTTAGATTGAGGCCATGTCTGGCTTAAGTGCTGCACTTCAGAAAGCACAAGATGTGAAAAAAAAGTGACTAGGCACAAAACTCCACATTTATAGCAGTTACATGAATACATTTTTTTTGTCTTACTGGCATATTTCAAAAGCTGCAGCAAGAATACATCATGTTTCAGTAAATCACTAATTGTCTTAAATTTCTTTTTTCTTTTTAGCTTGCTTGAGAATTCAGATTTAGCACATAGACTTTAAGTTATAGGACTTTGCTATGAAAGCCAATGTTTGTTGGCTTATTTATATATAAACATACATATGCAGTCACCAGGCTGCATGTGCTTGGAAGGGATGTTTCAGTAGCTACAATAGCTTAATCTCTGTTTTCCCCTTATCCCTCTTCAGATGGTGGACTTTTGCTTTTATCTGTTTCCTCCTGTAATGAGATTGGCTTTTGCCATCTGTTAATTTGAGCCTGTTCCCAGCTAAATCATTTGGGGAAAGACTTGGGATCTTCTCATCTTAGATTGTAGGAGAAATTCAAAGAAAGAAATTGCATTACTTGTGTTGCTGTTTATTTCCCTTTATGATTTCTTTTTTATAGGTATTTTTCAGTGATTTCATTTTACCTTTTTATCTCTTCAGAACAATGAGGAAATAATATATTTTTTTTTTATTTTGTGCATATGAAGAATAATCTTTCCTGAGAAGCTGATATAGGTTTCTTTTACGACATCAAATGCTGAATTTAACTCAAGAGACTTAAAAAGGCCTATGGATTTCATATGACATTTTCAGTTACTGAGGTGGGATTATTAACAGGATGCTTGAGTAATGAGAGGAAAGATCTTAATGTACATATACCATACAAAAACTAGGAGTTTGTGATTATGACGAAACCCATATGTTTTGAATTACTTTAGTTGCCTGTAACAGTTTGTACGTTAATGGTTTCATTTATTATATTGGCCTTGGTGCATTAATACTTCATAGACACATGTAGTAAGTGATGATTGACAGATGTTCTAAGGTCCTGATACAGGAACGTATTTTGGCACATGCTGATGCCTATTCAGGTGAAACTCAAGTAAGTTAAAGCACTGCTTTGGATGTAGTGGAGCATGTGCTTAAACGCTTTCATGAATCATGCCCTATATAATACTCCCTCAAGGTAAACCAAACACATCCCTCATTCTTTTAGCAGTGAAAAATGTAGATCCTAGGCTTTGTCATTCTGCTTCTGAGTGACTTTTTTGATTTGTACCAAAAAACTTTCCTGAAGATTATTGCTGCTGGAAAGAGGACAAAGCAAATATTGGTACCAGGCCTCTGATCGGTCCTGAACAAAACATAAGCAGGAGCATTAAAAAAGAATGGCTCTCCTAATGAAGTTGCTATGGAAACATCAATAAACAGAGATGCAAATTAAATTATTTTGTTGGCACATTTTCTTTCTGTTGTCCTTTCCTAGCAGTGTATGGGAAGGAATATATCCAGGACGTCTTAATGTTGCACTAGTGTTTGTCACTTGGGTGTTTTATGAAATGGTAATTAGGTCCATAGGTCTGTCATGGAAGGAGCAAATTGCTCTCCCATTCTTAAAATGAGAGATGGAAAAACAGAGATATCTATTCAAAAGATGTGCCACAGCAGAAACCTCCCTGCCTGAGAACAAGTAGTGTTACAGGACGCTCGGTAGCAATTCTCAGGTCTGGTCACACCACGGTGGCAGCCAGCCTTTATTTTGGCCTGTCAGCCCTTCCCAGCCTGGAGTGGTTTAATTGCTGGCAGTGGCTGCCCTTTTGTTTTTATGTGGTCCTTCTCTCAGTATGCCTTCCATTATGGTTTGTTGGCAGCAGAATACTGGTGGTTCCAACAGTGATTGCTTTCATAAGAGTCATGAGAGAGTGCACCTTTAATATTATCTGCACCGTAGGTAGAAAGCAATAGTTATCCTTGGCAGCACGCCAGTGAATAGAAAGTGACATTTTAAATGGACACTACTGGTGCATCAAGCAGATGAAATTAAAGGGAGGCTGTGATAGCTAATGAAAGGCTGGTATGGGAAATGTCCAAGGCAAATTTGCTGTTTACAGGCAAGTATACCTGGCTGGATAGAGATACAGCTGATTGCAAGGCGCAATGGGAATAAGAAGCTATCGCGTGAGGAAAGCAGCTCTCCCAGGATGTCATTAGTCAGCCCTTGCCTGTGGAGATTCATAGGTTAAGCAACATCACCTGAAGTGCCATCAGCATTGTCTGGGGATTCTCTGGCTGAGAAAGAAATTTTTGCTGCTTCATGTGGGGAAAATAGCCTCTTCCAGCTCATTTCCAGATATTAATAACAACAACAACAACAATAATAATACTAATAATATTTTTTAAAAAAAGTGCAAACACAGAGAAAGCAGTTTAAAAGTAGACATTCAATAAAATTTGATTTTGAGAAAGATAATGAAATTTCAATACCAAAATTTGAAATAAACTTTTATTTTTATTGCAGTCCTTCTGGATTTATTTTTCCCAATTCTCAAACAAATAATTAGATTTGGTTTTTTGAGCATGCTTTCATTTATACACAATCATGGGTCAGTATTAAAATAGCATGAACTAAGGGCAGGATTTCCAAAAATTTCGAGAGAAAGCTTCCAACACACAGATCCAATCTGGATTTGCAAAGCCATTTGCCAAATGTCTGGAACGAAGGCTAGGTGTGTTCTGGCATTTTTAAATGCTAAAATA
Source organism: Jacana jacana (assembly GCA_013400555.1). NCBI lineage: Eukaryota > Metazoa > Chordata > Aves > Charadriiformes > Jacanidae > Jacana > Jacana jacana. The sequence goes on from VZTM01035592.1 coordinate 93,884, forward strand.
AATACTATCACACTCTTCTTAAGTTTTCTAAAAGCGTAAGTTAAAAAGGAAGTCGTGAGTTAAAAACTGACCTGCCTATGAATGTTCTGTGGGATGTGTGTGTGCCCTTGCTTATGCATATTTACCTAAAACATATTAATTATCTCTTTTTCTCTGTAGGAAAGTCCAGAACAATTTCAGATGCACAGCTTTGCTGTTTCTTGACAGAGTGGATTAAACAAGGTAGTTTACTCAGAAATGGTGTTTTTGTTGGCATGAGGTTGGTTCTTCCTTTGTGAGGCCGTGGGACCAGCAGATGTTAAACTGTTGGGATTCTGTGAACTCCTAAAAAAAAATATCGCTTAAAAAAACCCATAGCCACATCATCCTAAGAATCCTGTTGAATGCTTATATTCACCATTGGCTCATGTTTTGAATTTTAACACACTAGTGGCAACATTAGGAAACCACAATAAAAAAAGACAACAATGTTAAAAGCTCATGAAATATAGCTATCACTAATAGAGCTGACACACATCATGTTTCAAGGCATGATGTGAAAGAAATTGCAGGTATGTTCTTATTTCCAAGCAGCTTCATTCTTCTCAATAGGGACCTTTTGCTACTAAATTATTTAGGATTGCATTGTTTGTTGTGATTGAATAGAGTTCAAATTTAGAAACCAGAAGGCCAACAAAAATGTGAAACTGGGACTTTAGAATAAATAAGGATTTGAGACTATGATGACTTCTCATCATGCCTTTTTCCTTTGCTTGTGAAATTCATGAGTTTGGTTAGCATTTGGGGAAGGCACTGCTAGGACTGATGATTTAGATTTGTTGTCCTTTCAGCTGGCTCCCTCTGCAAAGGGAAAATGCTGAGACTGGTAGTCTATGCATGCTGTTTATCTGGGGCACTGAGAAGAAAATCCCTTCTTGATTTCCTGCAACCTCATCCTTCCCTGTAGAAGCACGGGAACTCAATTCAGCTTGGTCCCAGAGGCAAAAGGGGAACAATGCCAAATGCTGAGCTGATTTCTGAGCCAACTACCTGCCACTGGCAAAGAAACAGACTGGGAAGAGGCATAGAGTGGAGGGTGTTACCCTGGAGCTGCTGCAAAAGGAAGGTAAAACCCTGTCTCTGGGAAGAGAAGGCTGTAGGAGGAGATTTAGGGATGTGTTTGTGGAGGAAGCAGAGATTGGATGGAGGACCTGATTTTCTCTTGGTGCTTGGTGGCCATGGGGCTTTGGGCAAAAATAAACCACTAGATGCAAGAACTTACACCTGGCCTACCACCATATTTTAATGAATGTGGTTCCTATGAGGCATTAAAGGTATCCTTGACAAGGACTAGCATTCTTTGCAGGGGTCTAGACTGAGACTCATACAAATGAGCTCTAGGATGTATCTGAGACTCAGGGTTCCAGTCATATTTCAGAGCAAAGGTCTGTGGTATGAGATTTGGCCTCTGCCACATACGAACTGTTGTATTATTTTTTAATACAGATTGATTTCTAGGACTAATTTCTAATTACTTGACATTTGTAACAGAAAAATGAAAAAAAAAATGGCTCTAGCTCAAGGCAAACAGGATTCTTCCTGATGCTTAGGACTTGGGAGCTACATAGGGTGATGAGATACCACTAGTCTACAGTATTTCAGGAAATACAGGGACTGATACAAAATTTGAATGCAGATATTTCCACTGGTACATAAATGAACTTGCATTTAAAAAGAAATTGCAGCTTACACTGGAAATTGCTAAAGGTATGTACAAGTACAAACTGTTTTGCAGTAGCATAGCTGTTGAAATGGAAATTTCTAATGGAGTAGCTACATTTCTTAAGGGTGTAGAGGACAAAAGGCAATAGAATGGTGTGGAAAGTTGGCAGATTGAAAACTTACTATTAGCAGAAATATTGTTCAAATTGAACTCTATCTAATTTAGAAGACAAGAAGCATATACAATGAGCAGAAGACATAAATTTGTTTTCAGGAAAACCTGGTAAAAGCTGCTTTCATTTGCTTTCTTTGTACAGAAACTAGAGATGCTTCCTTAGCATGTATAGCAAATTGAAGGTATGCATGCTTATTTACAGACTGAAAAGACTTGTGTTTCTATTCTGAGAGTATAAAGTTGCAGTTAACAAATGTCTGTGAGTAGAAGGAGCAAAGGAATAATTACCTGGGAAAAGTAACTTGAAACATCTACTCAGAGCACTTGAATTGCATTTCCTGTATTTTCCAGATGTGTGTCTTTCCTTGTGCATGTTCACTTCTTCCTAAACTTCCTAAAGTTATTAATTCAGTGAGAGCGTGAGGTTTTTGATGACCAGATCCGTATTTAAAACAAGAAAAAAAAGCACCACACAAATCACCCTCTCTGAAAACCAAACCTTAAGTAATTCCAACTCAAAAGCATGTAGAAATGTTGTCTGTATTAAATCAGGGTAGCATGATAAGGCTCATGGCTTCCAAGCAGCATCTACTAGCTGTAGGGAAATAGTCAAATAAGATCATTCAGTCAATGACTAGAAAAAGCAGCTCATGATTTCAAAAGCTCAGGTGGGCCCTGTAGGAGCCATACCAACTTATGCTTGTAGGATAGGAAAGGTCTGAGGATGGTTTCCCTGTGCGCCATACGTTACAGACTCCACATTCAACCTGTGTCAATCTGCAGAGCAGATGAGCTTGCAGCATAAAGGCCAGGGGGGAGGAAAGAGGAGCAAAGATCTGCCATTTAAGAAATGACACAACAAAAAGCTAATAGCTTGAAGAGACGCATATATTTGAGAGCTCCCACAGTGTGTCTGCAAACATGGTGGCAGGCCTACTCAGGCCTGGGGCAAAGAGGTGACCTGTTAGTGTAAAATGTTAAGCACAAATATAGCCATTAAAGAATAGATGCCAGTAAAAATCTCCAAAGAAACCCCAAATAGATCAGTTTAAGTTTCTCCTCATTTGTGATTCTTCAGTGTTGTCTTAGATTCATGTGGAGTTTCTCTACTTATGTGACTGGAGGAGACACAAGGAGAATGTCAGTCATAGCCTGATTAGCATGAACTTCTTAAACTAAGGCTTCATCTTTGACAACTGTGATATAAAGTTATTCTTCCAAGAGTAACCAGAGGACAGGTACCTATAGGTGTCATCCATCACCTTCAGATCTACTGACTCACTTGCAACCTGCCTTCATAGATTCACTTTGTATTCCTTGACCTTGGTTAGATTAATTTTTTAAGAGTTTGAACCCTGCTGGACAAGTTTTGGCCTGAATAAGAATTTTCTTCTCTTCACAGGAAGCTATGGAGACCTAACAATTGAGATGAAAACTTCAGCCAGATATGTAGTTTGTGTGTGGGGGGGTGGGCATCTTTTTTTTCCTCTTTTCCTTTTTTTTATTTTTTTAATGGGGTAATCGAAATAGAGTAGTGCTGGTGAATTTACAAGACTTCCTCAGACTCCTGGGTGTGGCTTCAACCTTTTGTTTGCTGTAAGTAACATCTCTCCTTG
>VZTM01035593.1:16310-29334 GCA_013400555.1 Jacana jacana
AATCTTGTTGCTGCTCCTGTCCTCAATCCCAAGACTCTTGCATTGCTTGTGCGAAAAATATCACGGCACAGTAGCAAGATGAGATCAACTGATTTCAGATTTTATATCTGCAAACAGAAGGGGAATTAGACCCCAGCTGAGGTTTATTAAGGGCTATCAAGAGCTTTTTTTCAGCTAGCTTTCATTTCAGAGGTCTTGCTGGCTTTTAGGGGGCCCTGATCACTAAGAGCTTGCCCTTTAAATTGCATTACAGAGCTCCCTGTGTGGTCTTTTGCTAGATGCTTGATCAAAAAAACATGGCCAGAATTAACTGTTAAAACACATGCCTTTGTATGGTTCACAAAAGCCCTGGAACATATCGGGGAACACACAGAACAAGGAATATACTCTGGTTTTATTAATAAAAGACATTAATTTCACATGCATACCAAAGGAGAAGGATTAAAAGAGGAATGCAGTGATATAGTACATTAGTAGTGAAAAGGAAAAGCTATACTCAAGCAGCAAGAAAAGACATTTTGAAGAGGAGTAAGAATAATCAGGACCTTGAGGGACTGAAGCCCAGCAAATTACACACAGTTAAAATCATGATGATGAACCAAAGAATATAGTAAAAGATTAAAAATGTCTGGAACTGGGGAGTGTTACTCAGACATTCCAGACAAAATGCTCCACAAAAAGGCAACAGGCAGTTTTTTATGAGCTCTTCAAAAAGGATATTTGACCTTTTTTTTCCACTCCTGAGTTTAGGATACAGACATATCTATTTTGTTATCAGGTATTTTACAGTCCCCAAAAGAGGAAACAGAATGGTTAGGGGGCAAAGATTAGAACAAGGCCAAGGAGAAGCTGAAAAAACAGATAGCAATTCAGTAGTCAAAGTTGAGAAAGAGAATGCGGATTCCCTTAATGTTCTTTATCACATTTCAATTTGTTTGTTGGCAAAAGGAAGGCAATGATGTGTGAGAGTATTCATCAGCAAGGTTTTGGAGAGTGAAGGGACAACTAAAAATTAAAACAGGGAGGTGTTCTGTGCATAAAATGGGCATTATTAACCATGGCAGAATTGCGTGGAAAAAGCTATGAAGAAGTACTCAGGCAAAACTCTGCTCAAGAGCTTTGAGCATTGAGAGAAAGCCAATAGCATTGCTGGAAACCCTAAAATTGAGGGACATGGTTAAATTTGAGGCAGTGAAAAGGAAAACTAGTGAAGATGAGAGATAAAAGGTACAGCAATGTGGTTAAGGTGAGAGGGAATAAGGTGGCAACATTTGCAGATGCCAGTGTAGACAAAGTCAAAGCTAGAGTGATTATGATGGTGATGAAAGAATCGTGAATTATGTCTGAGGTTCAGTCAGTGCTTTGCTATGCTGTGGAGTAAAAAAGAATGCAAAGGCCAATAAAGCATGAAGTCAGAAGCTCTCACTAGTCTAGCAAGACAAAAGATGTTAGATGTTACATTTCTGAGAGCAAAACAGATCTGACAGAGCAAGCAGAGCCCATGATACAACGGTGTAATTACATGTCTTATTTCACTGACCATAAGTCACAGGCATGCCGAGGAGCACAGCATTGGAAAATGCAGAAGTCATGGGTGCTCTTCCTGCTTTTGAGCCACAGGGTCTTCTACATAGCTATGAGCTGCAGGGGGAGCAAGACAGAGCTATGATTTGTACATACTAATTCAGTTTTAGGGTCAGAAATAAATACCAGGATATCAAACAGAGCAGAAAATGTCTGCAAGATAAGCTGTCAAAGGGAGCAATTAGATAGGAAGAGCAGGTGGTTTTTCTGAAGTACAATTCCACAGTTGAGGGGGGAGTTTTTCTCAGCAAAGCAGAGTGAGCCAGCACTTTCTGCCTCACCAATACCAAAAGTCAGAGATATAATCATAAGGGATAAAACACCCACTCATTGTTACCACAAGTACGGAGGAATTATGTGGAGGAAAGACTGAAACAATCAAGCATAATTTCAGGAACCCGAGGAGGCATCTGAAAACAAAAACTATCCAGGTCTTTTTCTACAGATTCCATTTCTAGAGCATTGAAGTAAGGAAGAAATTATTTAATAATAATAATAATTAAAAAATTAACTCTGGAGCTACTATAGGGGAAAAGTTCATGAGTTAAAGGGTGGGAGCCCAAGTTCCTAGAAGGATATTCTTAAAAAGATCATTCTTATTACTCTATTACAACAGAGCAAATTGGAAACTGATCCATCCCAAGACAATTACTTCAAAGCACAAGGGCTTTTCTGCATTCTATATTGGGCAACTTTTTGTGAAAAGGTTACACCATGTATAGCAGAAGGAGCAATTTGTATTTCTTTGAGAGGAATCAGTGGCTTTGAATAATACAGTTTTTAGTCTGATTTTAGTAATGAGAGTTTAAGACAAGAGTAGATCTCTAGAAGTTGACCTAAACCAAGAAAATATCTCTTTAGTTTGTGTAAAATGGTAACACCATAGATGGATTACATTTATCCTCATTTAGAGACATACAAGAATACAAAGATGAGCATTGACTTACATAATCATAGAATCATAGAATGGTTAGAGTTGGAAGGGACCTTAAACATCATTGTGTTCCAACCCCCCTGCCATGGACAGGGACATCTTGCACTAGACCAGATTGCTCAAAGTCCCATCCACTCTGGTCTTGAACATTTCCAGGAAAAGAGCATCCACTTCTCTGGGCATCCAGTGTCTCACCACCCTCTCAGTAAAGAATTTCTTCCTATTATCTAATCTAAATCTACCCTTTTTCAGTTTAAAACTGCTACCGCTCATCCTATAACTACACTCCCTGATAAAGAGTCCCTCCTCATCTTTCCTGTAGACTCCTTTAGATACTGGAAGGACTATAAGGTCTCCTCAGAACCTTCTTTTCTCCAAATGGAACAACTCCAATACTCTCAGCCTGTTCTCACAGAAGAGGTATTCCAGCCCTCTGAACATTCTTATAGCCCTCTGGACATTCTTATAGCCCTCTGATCATTTTTTTGGCTCTTCTCTGGACTCACGCCCAAGAAGTCCATGTCTCTTCTGTGCTGAGACCCCAGAGCTGGACACAGTACTCCAGGCGAGGTCTTACAAGACTGAAGTAGGTGGGCAGAATCACTTCCCTTGACCTGCTGGCCATGCTGCTTTTGATGCAACCCAGGATGTAGTTGGCTTTCTGGGCTGCGATATCAAATTGCCTGCTTGTGTTGAGCTTCTCATCAGCCACTACTCCCACGTCCTTCTCCTCAGGGCTGTTCTCAATTCATTCTCTGCCCAGCCTGTATTTGTGTTCAGGATTGCCCCAACCCAGGTGCAAGAGCTTGCACTTGGCCTTGTTGAACTCATGAAGTTTGCATGAGTCCACTTCTCAAGCCTGTCCAGGTCCTTCCAGATGGCATCCCTTCCCTCCAACATGTCAACCAAACCACATATCTTAGTGTCATTAGCAAACTTGCTGAAGGTGCACTGGCAGAGACATTAAACAACACCGGTTCCAGAACTGACCCCCAAGGATCACCACTTAGCACTGGTCTCCCATTGTACATGAAGCTGTTGACCACAACACTTTGAGTGCATTCATTCAGCCAATTCCTTACCCACTGAGTGTTCCATCCATCAAGTTCATGTGTCTCCAGTGTAGAGACAAAGATGTCACACAGGACATTGTCATATCGTTTGCACAAGGTCAGGTAGATGATGTCATTTGCTCTTCTGTTATCCATCAATGCTGTAACACCACTGTAGAAGGCCACCAAATTTATCAGGCAAGATTTGCCTTTAGTGAAGTGTTGGCTGTCAATGATCACCTTCCTATTTTCCCTATGCCTTAGTATAATTTCCAGGCAGTGGTAGTTCCCCATGGCCTTCTTTTTTCCCTTTTTAAAAATGGGTGTTATGTTTCCCTTTTTCCAGTCAGCAGAAACTTTACTGGACTGCCACAACTTTACACAACTGATAGTGATGATGAATAGTGACTTAGCAACTACATCTGCTAGTTCTCTCAGGACCAAAGGTTGAACATCATCAGGTTATGGATTTGCACACCCTCAGGTGAGACAAATGGTCTCAAACCTGGTCTCCACCTATACAGCAGGTGGTTCTTCGTTCTCCCAGTCCCTGTTGTTGCTGTCTGCAACTCACGTGGTGTGGCTAGAGCCTTCACCAGTGAAGACTGAGGCAAAAAAGTTATTCAGTACCTCAGCCTTCTCCATATCCTGAGTACCTAGGTCTCCTGTTTCCTTCCAGAGAGGCCCCACACTTTCCCTAGTCTTTCTTTTATCACTGGTAAACCTGTAAAAGCTTCTTTTTTTGTTGCTCTTGACATCCCTGGCCAGATTTAATTCTATCTGGGCTTTAGCTTTCCTAACCTGATCACTGACTGCTTGGACAGTTTCTCTGTATTCCTCCCAGACTACCTGTTTTTGTTTCCACCCTCTGTAGTCTTCATTTTCTTGTTTAAGTTTGACTTCAGCAAGTTTTGTCCCTCACCTCTTTGTAAGACAGGAGTAATGAATGTTTTGCCTTCTGTTTTATCTTTTACATTTCTTCCCCCTCATGCAGCATATCAGAAAGAAGGCGAGGGGGTAGTTGGAATACTAGACTACCCAGTGCCTCCAAAACAATGCTTTTAAAAAGCCAACAATCAAGTTTTCCTGATAGAAAACTAAAAATGTGAAATGCACTCTCCTTGGCTAAGCTACTGTCATTATTTCTATTCCTAGCTTGACTCTGTTCTTGGTTATTTTATCCATTTTGCTGTTGCGACACTTAATTGTTCCAAAATCACAGTTGGTGTTAGACCTTAATGTTTGGCTTTTACTTTACCAAAATTAACTATGAGTAATGGTAACCAGTACTTTTCCTCCCACGAGCACTCAGCTTCAACTCACAGGTGGCCTGCACTGCATGTAGGCCATCCCCAAAAAAGGCAGTAGCTGACAGTGAGGGCTAGAGGTCAGCGATGTTTCACACGCACTGTCAGAAGAGATTCTTGCTTATCCTGCAAAGATCCCAGTCAATGGAGAATTCGTAGGCCATTCTGGCAGCAAAGTAGGGTCTTGCTCTGGAAGCTCTTTTAATTCACACAGATCCTCAGGAGGAACTGAGAATCCCAGATATTTTTTTTTTAACAACCCGAGGCCCAAGTGACCAGGTAGGTAACTAGGCAATTAAGGAAAATGACAGTTAAAAGAAAAGACAAAGCCTGATTTCGCATTGCATTCACTTAAGGTCATTTTTCTTAAGCAAATCCGTACTGATAAAACAGTGTACCACATGCATGCATGAGGCCAAGTGAATGCTTAAACAAAGGAAGCGTAACAAATTTTACAAGCGCTTCCCTCGTTGTACCATATTTTTAAGATGGATTTTTGGACCTCCAGGTCAAAAATCACATGTCTGTTTTTAAAACTACCGTTTCAGGAACTCATGGTGGGCAGTGCAAGGCACAGACTAATGTAATGTCCTACCCCTGGGTGCACAACTTGTCATCATGACCACTCAGAAGAGCAAATTCTAGTTCCGACCACAGTACCTTACCAGTCCAACTGGTTTCAATCTTCTCTGCTAACAAGCTTCACCCTTGCTAATGAGCAAGCAAGACCCAGAAACATTCCCACAGATGACTTGCTGTGGAATAGAGGGGCTTTGTTCTTTGACTAAATTCAGTATTGTTAAAATTAAGCCTAACAGCTGCAACAACAGTTTCAACTAAACTGTCCTTCCAACTGTTGAAGCTATCCAATTCTTTTCAAATCCTACATTAAAATCTTTCTGTTGTTCCTTGTGTTTCTTCCTCCAGTTTATTTCACTCTCTCATCCTACTAAGAGAAACACAACAGAACAAGCTTCTATGCTAAATAATATGCAAATTAAATACACAATATCTTATATTGTAAATGTGATAAGAGATACTTTTAAAGATTCTGATAAGAGTCAGGCCAACCTGCCACAGCCTCTTATGTTTTAAACTCTTTTCTTAATGTCCTTGTGCATCAGACATCATTTAGTTTCCTTCCAAACGCCTCCTGAGCCATCAGTTCCTCTGCAAAGCCCACCATAGCTTAGTAGAAATGCCACTGGTCCATAAGGGAAAACAAAATCCTGCCGGGACCCCAAAGCAGATCCTGCTCTCTGTACCACTCAGCTACTGTAGTCTGTATCACTAATTTGAAATTAGATTACAGAGGGGGAGTCTGAAACATGGGAGTCATTCTAGTTATATGCTGGAAGAACCTCTTAAGTTTTTTGAAGATCAGTCTTCTTCCAATGCTGTGAAGAATCTCAAGTGCTCTGCTCACACTTAATAATGGTACTAAACAAATGGTACCACCAGAGAATATTTATTACACAGAAATAAATGGCAGTGCTTTTTCTTATTTTAACTAATGATTGTTCTATGGCATCAAAAAAACAGGCCTGTTCTTCATGGGTGGCTTGATATGAGGTGTTTCTTTTTTAAATAGAAAAAAAGGGACATTTTCCTTGTTGTTTACTCAACAAGCTCGAAGAGCACAACACAGAGAAAGTAAATACTCCATTGCAGCAGCTATAGCCTTTTCACAGATCAACCCAGAAAAGAAAATGATTGAATTAGGAGCAATAATGGCTCCTTTTTTGCAAGTGAAAGAAAGTGGATATTATTTGGATGAAGTCCAAGCAAAGCTTTCCCGGCACACTCTATTTTATTTAAGGCATAAAAGCCTGCAAAAACATATCCAGCCAGCTACTGCTTGTGAAGTTTGCCATCTACTGAGGAAAGCACAGCACAGCAACACCAGAATAAAGGAAAAAATAAAATAATTCTGCCGAAGCTTTTATACGATATAGCCTTATTTATTCTTGGAGACTATGGCCATAAAGGTTTTTTGACCCCTCTAGACAGCCAACAATGGATTGATTAAACAACAGAAATACTTCTCATCCTTTTCCTTCATACAAAAAGCCTTAGAGACAGTGTTTTATCCTGGGTCAGTCCTAGATTCTGTCTTGCAAACCTAGACATGACTGGAAAAAAGATTTACAGTTTCTGCAGGGAATATATATTTCCTAAAGTACCATGGTGTTGAGATGCCCTGAGTCACAAACTGGTAGGTAATACAAGGTCACTCTGTAGACATTTCTAAAATTATATTGGTAATTTTTATTCACCTCCAAGGCCTGTAAGAAGTCCTCTGAAGAAACTAAGAGTCTGTCTTTACAACAGGAGGCACATGAGAAATACTATGCGTCAAAGTTTAGCAATACCTATTAAAAGAAAACTTCTGTTTAGACAACCTGTCAGTGTGCTTTGTGAAAAGCATGACATATACACGGCCTCGGAGCAAGGCATAGAGTCCTTACACAGGTCGCCGAGATATCACTGACCATGAGAAGGTTACTCCCATTTCAAATTCACATAGTTATATATATTAAACTGTAAATGCTATTAAAACCTTTAACGGAGTCAGAAAAGAAAAAATATATGCCAGAATACAAACGCTTCAGGAGACTTAGAGCTCAGATTCCTTCACATCTGGTCATCAGGACATAATTTGATGAGAATTTGCCTGGCTCAGCAGAGAGTAACAGTTCAAAAGCAGAGTTCATCTCCCTCCCTTTGGAACAGAAATCATCAACCCTGGCTGCTCCGCAGTGAGCTCCCATTTGAATTCGGAGAGCCTTCAGGACCATCAGAGCTACCATCTTGCACTACAAGCAGATTTTTACCTCTGCTCAACCACATGTCAGTGATCCTATGGCCATCCTGTAGCCCTGGGAGAGATGCTCAGACTCCAGAGTCAGCTGTACTCCCCTCCCACAATAAACCTCCCTCTGCTAGTGCCAGCACTGCAACTACTGAGCAAGCACTAATGGGGAGGTGTTCTCTAAAGAGCCAGAAATTCATAATTCTAAGGGGATATTGCTATATGAAATTAAGCCCAAGTGGAATAATTATTGTTTTATTTTAAACAGATGTTTAAATAGCATACATACATACATACATATATATATCTGCATACATATTTAAATGTACAAATGTATCTTTATGAATGCATACATAGATACAGCACAGCAACTGATACTCTATAAATCCATGTTAATACAGAGGTGGACATGAAATACATGTACAACTAAGGTGCTGAACAATGACCCAAATTCTGAGAACCACGTCATGTGGCTCAAAAACATCACCCCCAACAGAAATGGTTCTGCAGACTATCACCCACATGTATATATACACAGATATATTGCATCACACAGACAGAAAATCCAGGTTTGACTGGCATAACATGAAAACTAGAAACACTTCTTGCTGGTAAATCATGATTATTATTGTGAGGTACCTATTATATACCTATTACTGCAGGTATGCTACTCTAGGTATATGCTTATTATTGTCAGTATGCTACTCTACCCAAATGTCAGCATGCACACTGCATTTGTGTCTGCGCACAAAGGCATAACTCACTACACCCCCAGCTGGTGTACCCTGCTGTGAACCGCTGTGTTAGCATGTTCAGAGCCCCCCAGAGCGCTTCTGGAAGCTGTGCAGGGCCCCCGGGGCCAGCAGCACAAGGTGTCAGGCAGCTCTGGCAGACGCAAGGAGCAAACGTGCTCCGCTTCTGGGAGCAGCGCTGGAGAATGGCAGTCGCTGCTCATCCAACACATAGGTTGCAAGAGGGACTGGCTGAGTAAGCAGCCTCCTTTTCCAGGAGGTAAACTGAATCCCCTGCCAAGATACCCCCTGACAAACAAATTGTAATGCCACAGCAAAGCTGATATACTCTACGCTGGGATTAAGAGAGCAGGAGCTTCTAGCAAATTTGGCCTGAGAATATCTTGTAGTGTTGGCCCCTAATCTAATAGCAATGATTTTTAAAATTATCTTAGTGGATGCAAGATAATTAAATAGTTTTGTACACTCCACATTTTGGCTTTCTTCCTGGTGGGCTAAATCAATTTAGGAGAAAACTTTTTGTTTCTTAAGTGCATTAACAAACTTCATTTACAATTGGAAGTAATTTTTCTCAGAATGCCCCATAAAATCAGCTGCACACCCATCTGGCCTTGGTGCTTCATTATCTAATATTTCTTGCAAGTCTACTTCATTTCTTCCACATCACACAGGTCTGTTAACTCTCCTGGGCCCCATGCAAAGCAGCAAGCACAGTGCGGCACTGACAGGAGATGTCTCCTCTCTGAGTTCTTCTGTGATACTTTCTGTGGTCACAGGACCCACAGCTATTTTCTCAGTAGCCCCTGTTTTACATTCCTTTCTTGTCTGGGACACTACCTGGAATCTCCTGGTAGAAAAATGACAGATTTTCAAAGTGGTGCAGCACTTGCTTCCTCTCCTGTGGGTCGAGTGGGATGTCATCAGCAGCCTAAGCTCAGCCCCAACATCAGGCTCAACATCTATGTTTCCACCTCAGTTCGGCTTCTGCTCTGCTACAAAATGGGCACAGACCTCGAGTCTGAATTGCGTGAGACCCGAATGAGCAATGCACGAGACAGTCTGAAAAGTCTGAAAGCAACTAATCTCCACCTGTCTCAACCACCCCATCTGATGTAATTTTAGATATGTTGTGACCCTTTATGCCTTAAAACTATGAAGAAGTTCAGTCAACCCCATATGGCAGCTCTGTGTTTTGGATGTGCCAGGTGCCATGTCTACAGAGCTGCAGATCTCCATGTCAAAGTGCCCGCTCAGCTGGTATTTTGGCTGTACCCACTGCCACGTCCTCATGCATCTGTAGCCAATACAGTCAACAGGGTAATGACCAGTTTACAGCTGTGGAACCATGAACCCATGACACCAGTTTTTAAAGATGTTTTATCTTAGCATCACCAAGAGAATTTTTATTATGCCTTTAGTCTCAGATCTTGCTTTCCACTGTTTCCTGTGAATAGCAGTTCTCTATAACTTGCAGCTGTATGTGTTCAGTCCTCCAACTGCCACTTCAAAAAGCATCTGGATGAGACATGATTTAGTAGCTTAGCGGGTTGGTATTGGTGATAGGAGGACAGTTGGACTAGATGATCTCGTAGGTCCTTTCCAACCTTGTTGCTTCTATGATTCTATGATCAGAACATTGTCCTCAATGACATTGCATACATTTCCCAACTTTTACTAATCTTGTTAGGGCTACAGTCATTTATTTCATAGCCTGAGTAGTAAATCACAACACCACCTGGTATTCCCAATTTCAATTAGTTCCTGTAAAAAGCAACTCCTTTTTTCTCTGCAATTTCAGAGTCCTCCTTTTTCACTTGTATTGATAAGGGTGAGGATGTTTCCTGTCCATGGGGAACAGAGTCTTTCCCTTCTGGGAAGCACTGATAGGGTCATTTAGGTTATTTATTTGGGATGAAGTAAGGACAATAGCAGAGTTGAACTTAGAAGAGGGAAAGAAAAAGCAAATGGGCAAGGTTGCAAATCACCTGATTGGTGTTGGCCCAGTGTACCTGACCAGGAGCTGCTACCTGGCCATTGTGGTTTGGGGCCGCACAATAAGCCTGTAGTTCTGCTGTACTTGTGTTGATGTTGCCTTTGCCAAGGTCGGGAAGACTGCGGTGCTTTTTCTGGTGTTGGTGACTTGACTTCTTTCTGGTGAGTGGTTCGAAGACAAAGCAGTTTCCAGACAAAGATCAAGCTTAATTGCTCACCAACCCAGTTTCAACACCTGCGTCTGTCACTGCACATGTGCCACATCAGCTACAAGCCCTACCACATGAGGAATGCCCTCTCACATGTTATAAATAGTACATGCTGGGCAGTTTTTTTAAGTAGGAAAATTTAAAGCTGTAATTTTCTTTACATCATCCACCCTGTTTAATTTTCCTGTTCAATAAATGTAGGGTGGCATCCAAACCATCTGTATGAAGAATATCTGCAGTGTATTAAGAGGTCTGGAAATTTATCAAGAGGCTCAAGGCCTTGTTTTTGCACACAAAGCAAGTGCACGTATTAATTTCACAGGAACAGTAGTAAACATCCTGATCTTGACCAGCTCAACCTGCAAAGCTAGAGCAGGAAACAGCAGGAAGGACATTGTGTCCTCACTGGTCCTGGGCACAGTTTAGGACTAGGGACACCCCCAGGTTCTGCTGCTGGGTTTCCCTGCCCTGGACACAGTGGTGGTGGGCCATGACTAGATTATTCTCACTGGTGGTGGAATTCAACTGCATTCAACATAAAATCTGGCTTTCCCTGCTGGACCCCTGGCTGGTTCTGACCATCCATTTTCTCTTGCAATGCAGTTGAGCAGGCTCATAATGTCATTTTTGCTACTGCTGTCTCAGCTTAAATGCTCCAAGTGCAAGACAGATGGCTAATGTGATGCCTGCTGGCAGAATACCTCATGTCCAGCTAGATGCCAATGCTGCAGTTCAAGCCCAGAAAGACTGCAAGCCAGGGGTGCACTGCTTAGAGAAAAGCCTCACCAGAGAAACTGCTTGGGTAGTTTATCCCATTCTCTAGTTCCCAGTATGAGCTCCCTGGTTAGCAGAAATGATCAAGATTGCCCAGCTGTGAGAAGGTCTCATAATACCTTTGAAGAAGGAATGACCATGATTATTACAAACAAGAAGCAGCTCCATAATATCTTGGTTCAGCAACTTACCCTACCCAGAGACTAAGCCTGAGGTTTGGTGAGCCTGAGGTCTCCTACAAACTTGCTGCTGCCAAAAGCAGGTCTGGAATGGATGGATGGGAGTAAAGGAGGGAGGGAGAGCGGAGAAATGCATCAGGAGAAGGAAAAGGAATTTTTTTCCTAACTGAAAAAACATTTCCTTGCTAAAGCTGTATTTTGTGTTTTCTTTCTTTTATTGCAGGTTCAGTGATTTGCTGCTCATGCTCCTAGCATTCCATTCTACTGCTCTGAACTGGTGTGACGGAACAAAGCTACAAGGAGCATAGCAAAAGCCAAGTGTATGCCAGCTTTTATCATGAGAACAGGGCACAGCCTGTTCTCAGGTGTCCAGCCTCTAGATTTTGTAATTACATTCTCCTCATCTAACACCTTCTAATAGCACTGCAATTTAATGAAATTTAGTTTGTGCAAGCTACTAACAACAGGAACTCAAAGGAAGTAATATTGCTTAGACTGGCTGAATTGCCAGAACATCAGCAACAAAATATCTCATGCTGCAACAAAACAATCCACCTGGCTTTCTTCAAAACTTTATCCTTTGACAAATCAGCAATTTAAGAGATTGAACAGACCTTTCAAAAAGCCTGAAGTAAACACATACTTGAGCTCAATCAGTTTGTGTTTGATCATCAGACTATTTCGCACTACAAAAGGTTTTTCTGACTTTTCTCCAACATCCAGAAATTGGTGTTTAAGTGTGGCTTTGACTTCATATTTCTTAACTGGAATTGTCTCACAAGGCCTCCTGAACTTCTGAGACTGCTTCATCCAGGCGTAACAGAATTTTTCAGAGCCCCTCCACGGCTCACAGGAATATTACACACAGTGAAGACTTTGATTAGAAAATACCTACACTTCTTGAACCACCAGTAGCTTTTTATGCATTAAAAAATGCAGCCTTTTCTGTATGAAACTGCCTCTGATGTCACCAGTTGACAGCTCCCCTGGAAGCCCAGTTTTAACAGATGTTGGGAGTTTTTGGGGGGTTTGCTTTTAAAACCAATACTGTTTGAGCTAAGCTGAGTTAAACACATTTTTACTGGTGGTATGTTGTTTTTTAATGCCTGAGTTACATGGGGGTAGCCAACATAGGTCCCTCAAAAACATCAGCATGGTTCTAGTAAAGGAGAAAAGTACACCAAGAAGCCCTGCTAAAAGGCACAGCAGCATGGTGTGACACTCCAGACAGTGCCACCGTGGTACTAGAAACTCCTGTGTTTTTCGCAAGGCACTCCAGGTCCTTCTAAAGCCTCTTCAGTAATGTAAACCACACAAGTGTTTTACAGTGCTAAAGTACAACTGGCCATAGGAGACTACTTAGTAGGATCAGTCAGGTTACACCAAGCACACTGGACTGGGTAGATAATGGTGGGTTATTTGGCATTTA
>VZTM01035595.1:0-14066 GCA_013400555.1 Jacana jacana
ACGTTTAAATCAATGTTCAGCAGAGCAATGACTGCTGATGCTTTCCTACAAAACAGAATGGAATTTTGCTGCCTCCCCCATAAACAGATTACATGACCGCAGACAACAATTTTTAAAAAAGAACCATTTCAGGTAGGTCCCACTGTGGGGCTCTTATCCCACATATTGTTTCTGCATGCAAATCTTTAATTGTGTTACTTGCTGTTACAGTCCACAGTTCAATGGGCCATTCAGTGTACCAAAATCATAAAGGAATTCATCCAGTAAAGACAGATTCTAAATAGAATGGGACCTGTATTAAACACCCTCTGTCATGGATTTGGTGGTGGCAGTTGCAGTCTCCAAGTCTGTATGTGGGGTGCATTTCAGTTTCCCAGTTGCAGCAAATCATCAGTGCCATATTCACAGACATCCTTTGGTGGTGATCTTTTAATTTGCTTGAGAATATTTGGCAAAGGTATATGAACTCAATAATAGTTTTCAGAAATGGATTCTGTGCCCTACTACACGCAAGTGCTGAAAGATTGATTTCCATTTTAATGATGTGGTTTGTGCTGTTAGCTTGCCTTTGGAAGCATTGCAAAGAAGAGAAAGTTCTGTGAGGCAAGAGTGAGAAAACAGATTTGTAAATGAGAAATTGAAAGCATTGCCTATGTACTGACCATGGCTCTGTGATGTTTGACTCCAGGACTCCTCTTCAAGGATTTGATGTTTCACAATATGACATCTTGGTAATACATTACAGATGGAGCTGTGCAACATCTGATATGCCTTTGCTTACATTAAACTCTGCAGGCCTCCAGCAAAGCTCTACAAAGCTGGAGGCTTTCAATTCACACATGTGATTTAAAATCTGATTAAAGAATAAAATCTTAACAATCCTAGGCATCAAATAAGGAGAGAAAACCCAAAACTTAATTTGAGTGAATTCTTGCTTGGAACTACGTCAAAACCAGCTCTATCTGACTGCTGAAATTCTGAGTTAGTAAGCAACTTGGTATGCCAGCCAGTAAGACGTAGTTCTCCAGAATCAATATTGCAGTTATTGAGTAATTACAGTACTTGTCTGAGAAGATGGACAATGTGATATTTGCTCAGGGACTGACGGGTGATAATGGTGCTCAATGAAAGACGATAATTGAAAACAAAATGATCTTAATGCAGTCAACTGACACAATAGGAAGACTATGGTCTTTACATCAAAACACACTTTATCTTCTTGATTATCAAAACAGTAGTTTAAAAATAGCATCCAGCAGCAAGACTTTTAGAGGGTAATATACCACTTGCATTTCTTCGTTAGCTTCAGAATGTCAATAAAGAGTCTTTAAATGCTAATCCTCTTGAAAAAGTATTTTCTCATTAAAGGTGTTCTTACAGGCTATTACCAATAAGAAATAAGAGGAACTGTCTGCATTTCCTTTAAAAGCTAAAAAGTTAAACTTCCTTAATTAACTTTTTGACTCTTGTGTTGCTTTTAGTAAGTGCTTATTTAATATTTTGTTAGTCCATGATGCATACATAACAAGTATGCATTATGCACATACATACACTACTACTACCACCATATACACACTGAAGAGTTTGTCTTGACCTCATGAAATTGCTGCAAGTTCATCAGCAAGCACTCCCAATGGGTAGGTAAAAGAACATATATGAACTTTCAAAAAATACCATAAAATTACTTAATATCATAGGCTTTGGTAATCTAGTCATAAACCATGCTCAAGAGGATGACCATCTCATCTGAAAATATCAGAATAGGAAAGACATTACTTGCCAGAAACCATTCTTTGGCTCCACAGTATTTCCTTCCTATCTACAAAAGCCATCAGTGACAAATCAAGCACTAAATTTAATGACATATAGCTGGGCAAGATACTCATCAAGGATAATGGTTGCCTCTGAAATTTCAGGGTGATGATAAGGACTCAAAATGGAGCAGCTGAATTTGTGAGCCACTTGCTGCCAAGTGCATATCAGAATCAAAATATTCCACTTTCAAATGCAAAATCTTGCAGATGAGGTGAAATACTTAATTTTTAATTAAAATTATACTCTTCATAGGGAAAAGGAAATATCCTAGTTTATGCAGCATGCAATATATCAATACTGCTTTTCTGTGCCAAAATACAACAAAAATGATAATACGTATTTTTAACCATTACACTATATTTCTTATGTATGTTGTCCCTAAGCCATACCTTAGCATTTGCCATTGCTTAGTGCTTGAAAAAAAAAAAAGGCTGGCTAAGGCACTGGTCAAAGTAATCTGTTTCCAAATGTGAATAACTCATTAACCTCTTAAGGAAGGCAGAAGTGGCAGGGTAGTGACACAAGCATGATCAGAGATGCCAGCTATGCATTTTATCATGATGGGAAGAAGCAAATATTTTATGAAGTGCAGACTGACCCAGGTTAATCTGTAACAACAACATCAAGAACAGGATGTCCTTAAAAAATGAGAAGAGGGGAAAGGATAAAGATGAAAAGTATAAAATTTGGTCCTGTTCATATTTGAACATGATATAGAAAGGAATATCTCATCCATATCTCACCCAGTATATGGAGAAGGCTGATGTATTGAAAAACTCTTTGGCCTCGGTCTTCAGCAGCACATACTCTAACCACAACAACCATGTTGCAGAAGACAAAGGCAAGGACTAGAGAATGAGGAACCAACCACTGAAGGTGAAGAACAAGTTCAAGACCATCCAAAGAACTTGAAGGTACACAAGTCCTTGGGACCTGATGAAATCCATCTGCAGGTCCTGAGGGAACTGGTGGATGAAGTTGCTAAGTCACTTTCCATTATATTTCAAAAGTCATGGCAGTCTGGTGAAGTTTCTGCTGATGGGAAAAAGGGAAACATAACCCTCATTTTCAAAAAGGGAAAAAAAAGGAAGACCCTGGGAAGACAAAGGTCTGTGCCTTACAAGATCAGGGAGCAGAACCTCCTGGAAACTATGCTAAGGCACATGGAAAATAAGGATGTGGTTAGTGACAGCCAACAGCCCTTCATGGAGGAAAAATCATGTCTGACAAATTTGGTGGCCTTCTGTGACAGGGTTATGGAGTTGGTGGATAAGGGGAGAGCAACAGATGTCATCTGCCTGGACTTTCTCTAAACTGGAGAGAAAAGTACTTGATGGATGGATGGACCATTCAGTGCTAAGGAACTGGTTGGATGGATGCACTCAAAGAGTTGTGGTCAATGGCTCAATATGCAAGTGGAGACTAATGATGAGGGGCATTTCTCAGGAGTCAGTACTGGGACTGGTGCTGTTCAACATTTTTGTCAGTGATGTGGACAGTGGGATTGAGTGCACCCTCAGTATGTTTGCCACCACCAAGACATGTGGGGCAGTTGACACACTGGAGGGAATGGATGCCATCTATAGAAACCTGGGCAGGCTTGAGAGACGGTCTCATACAAACCTAATAAATTTCAATCAGTCCAAGTGCAGGGACCTGCACATAGGTCACTGCAATCCAAGCAAAATTTATGTTGTGCAGAGAATGGATTAAGAGCATCCCTGAGGAGGACTATAGGGTGTTGGTGGATGAGAAGCTCAACAGGAGCTGGCAATGTGTGCTCACAGCCCAGAAAGCCAACCAATCCTGGGCTGCATCAAAAGAAGTGTGGCCAGCAGGTCAAAGGAGGTGATTCTCCACCTCTCCTCTGGTGAGACCCCACCCTGGAGAACTGTACCCGGCTCTGGAGCTCCCCACATAAGAAAGACATGAATCTGTTGGAGAGGTCCAGAAGAGGGCCATGAAGATGATCAGAGGGCTGGAGTACCTCTCCTATGAAGACAGGCTGAGAGAGTTGGCATTGTTCATGCTAGAGAAGAGAAGGCTCCAGGAGCCTTAACAGGCCTTTCAATACTTAAAGGGGGCCTACAGGAAAGAGAGGGAGGGACTTCTTATGTGTGAGTGCAGCAATAGTACAAGGGGTAACATTTTTAAACCGAAAGACAGTAGATTTAGATTTGATATTAGGAAGAAATTTTTTACTGTGAGGGTGGTGAGGCACTGGAACAGGCTGCCTAGAGAAGTTGTGGATGCCCCATCCCTGGAAGTGTCCAAGGCCAGACCACGTCAGACTCGAGGAGGCAGGTGGTATTCCTGCCCATGATAAGTGGATTGGACCTAGCTGATCTTTAAGGCCCCTTACAGCCTAAACCAGTCTAAGATTCTATAATTAGTATAAGAAAATCTTTTGCACTTTGAGTTATGAACACTGGGCAATCATATTTTGCTATCTCATCTCTAAAATTTTAGCGCGGGTATATGGATATTAAGAATTTCCTCTAATGAAATACATTTTTTCCAAAGGTGGTGGTTTCCTATAAAATTTAATTCCTTAATTACCTACCAAAATACAATTCCTTATCTAAATCTGAAGTATAATAAAGTAATTTAGGAGCAGTGTGCACTGTAAGTAGTATCCTGTGTAGTAGAGCTACCACTGTGCCCAATTATCTAGAAATTATTTTTGTACATTCCACTTCTAAGGGTCATGTTTTTACTGCCCAGTAATTCTGTTAGCATGTGGGTTCATCTAAATTAACAGTGACCTCTGGGGGTACAATTTAGTGTGATACATCAAGCTTTAAACTCATAACTAGATAAAACTAGATATTTTATATAACACATCGAACAGAAAAAGCATGTATGAAAATGCTAAGTTTCTCAAGCCTTCTGGACTGTGGAACATATATGCTCTAATCATAAATTAAATTCACATATACATATCTATATATACATATATATTTGTATATATGCACATATTCATATATACATTCTTATGGATATCTTTATGCTTGCTGTTTCTTCAGGGTTAGAGCAAAACTCTTTTCTGACAACAACAGGATTTATTATTTTCACATTTTGCTCATTGTTTGAGACATTTTCTTAATGAATATTTTGGAAATAAACATAAATAGGTTTTTTTGTCTTTTTATTGTTTTTTTCTTACCCAATTAAAGTATTTTAAAATGAACTTGAAAATTCTTCAGATTTTCCTGAATATGCTTTTTTTCAATTGAATTATTATGAAAAATGTCTTTTTTTTTTCCTAATTGGACAACATACAAAATAATAATAATTTTCTTATTACTTTTGTAACAGAATATATAATCTGAAATCTTGATTAAATATTCTTCAGTCATTTCTTTATCTTTAATATTATCAACTTACCATCAAACTGCTTACTCAGATGAGATTCTTAGTAAAAGATAGAAGCTTCCTCACTAAAGAATATTCTGTGTGCTTTACACAAATAATTTTATTATACAAACAGTAATAATATTCTAGACAGTGTAATAATTTGGTTAGCTTAATAGTTTGTTTAATTGTAGAACTAAAGAATTTATATTAATTTCAAGTACATTCTTAACTTCCATGAAGGAAATTACAAAATTGTTGAATCTGTTGCATGGTAAACAAGTCTTACAATCAATTTGTATTTCAAGGCAGGATTTACAGAAGCAATAAGCATTAAGGTTATGTTAGTGATTCTGGGTGCCAGACAGATGAGATTCAAAAGTCCCAGTCTCGTAATGGCTTGACTAACTGACATCATTGAACATATTCCAGCTGACTCCAATTCCTTTTGTGATGTACAAAGAGACAATTGAGAACTTCTAAAAGTCAAGAACATGTGATTTGCAAAAAATGTGCTTGAAAAATTCTTGTTTCTATGCAGACTAGACAAATTAATAGGACAAGGATCCTTAAAGAAAGTAAAGGTTTGGGGTCAGGCTGAAGGGTCTGTTGTTGTCCTGTCCCAAAAGGGGGAGAACAAGGGTGTAGCTGGAATGCATGAGAGGTGCTCCAGAGCAGAGAATGGATTGCAGATATCAGCATCTGCAAATTCCCACCTCTGTTAGCAACAAACGCAAACATGGTCAAAATAGCCAGCAGGATCATCACTATCTTGCTTACTCCTGCTGCTTTGTTGCCCTGGGCAGATACCTTCTTTGTCTTTGACAAGAAAATTGACAAAGTGTGTGTGTGACGTTATGGAAGCAAGCATGTAAACAAAGGGCTCCCAATTTTGAACAGTTACAGAATTTATTTTTTCTGTCAGATTTTTTTCTCTCAGCGTTTTCCTTGTGGTTATGTAAGATCATTATTTCTCTCAATATATTTTCATTTATTTTCTCTTAGTTGTGCAGTAACATGCTAATTCTTTTTTTTTTTTTTTAATCCTCTACACCAGCAGACTCTAGAGTTGTGCTAGCTTTTTTAACATGAAATTATTAACAGCTGAAAAAAATTGGTGTAATAGTTTACACCTAACGGAAACAAGCATTTTCTTGCTATGTTTATATGGTTTGTCTTTACTGAAGTAAATATGTGATCCATGTATGATCAAACAAAAATGTTTAATTCTCATGGAAGGTACTTGAATTTTTTTAAGCCATCTGAAATTAGAATGGGAGACTCATATGGATCAGGTGGAAGATGATATTTTTTTCTCTTGGTAAGTCAGTGGACAGGGAAATGGATGTAGGAGACATCTTTCTGCATAATGTCTCCTGTCTGGGAGCTTTCCCATCACCATTCTCTCATACACTGGCGAGTTAGATATTCACAGCCAATCCATACAAAAACTTAAGTTGAGTGGAACCAGAAAATCTCTAGAAATGCCATCCAATCTCAACCATTTTGTGATTCTGTGCTTATGTACCCTAATGTACAGGACAGTTGTAAGTTTTGGTCATGTGGTTTTCAGTTCCTTTCCTTTTCCTTTAATTTCTTTTATAGACTCTTAACCAGTAGAACACTCACTTGAAAAGTTGGCAATATAAATTAAAGTACTGTTAGGAAGTAGAACATAATCTGAATTTTGTACATCTTGGATGAGCCTCTTGGCCTTGAGCTTGCTGCATGACAGATCTTGGTTTTAGAAGTTAGCTTTGTGTTCTTCCCTTCCAGGTGGCTGTTTTTCAGCTGAAACTACTCAGTGAGCTTGGATAAAAATATGCAAGTCATTTCAACTTACTGTAAATTGCTTTGTTCATCCAGTAAACTATTTGCAAAAATATTGTTAATGGGTAACTTTACCAGTTCCAAATTATTTTTTCATAGTTTTTAGGGTTTCCATTTGCATGCACCTGCTCATGCACCTGTCTCATGCACCTGCTTTCAGTTGGACGGAAACTTAAAGATGGTAGCTTCTATCAATTTATAAGTTAAATCAGACTTAATAGATCCCTTACATTTTGTGTATATGTATACAGTTTATACAGATTATACAGATTTCCAGCATGATCTCTGCAGAAGAGAAAAATTTAGAAAATAATAGATGAGTATCACAGTTTATTATCAGCAGTATGACTTTTATTAAGTTAATAATGTCAACAATTGTGCAAAATAAAGTTAGTGATTTTACATTACACTGATTTGATTGTCTCTAATAACAGATAAATGCAGTACTCTGGGCTTTTTCTCCAGTGCTTTAATATTTAAAAAAACCCACCATAAATCAAAGCTGTTTTGACAGATGAACAACACAATTTTGTAACAGAATGGAAAATTTTAAAAACTGAATAGCTGATAAAAGATGAGTATAACCAGGGAGGATTGATGTTATAGCTGAAGGCAGCATTAGAGATTAGGTACTCATTTGGCTTTTCAGAAGGCAGGGTGACTCATTCCACATAAATGAAGTTTGTGATATGTAATGAAAAGCTTTCTATCTTCAGTGCAAGCAAATTAGCAGGTATTTTGTGGGAAGAATGTTAATGTTATCTTGCATTTGTTTCAGAGGAGGAACACATTAAACAGAAGAGATTTGACAAGAATTTCACTTTTATAACATCAGGTGCTGAAAGTATTAAAACAGGGTCACCTCTGTAAAGCAATGAGAGAAAATTAGGTTATAAACAAGCAGTGCCTAAAAATATATTCAGTCTGTTTCACTGACCAAATGTAATACAGGATTGCCCCAAATTGCTAATTTTCTTTACTGAGACTGATACTCATATGTCCAGAGCTGAATTGCAAAGTCAAACAACAAAAAAGCCATGGTTTGGTGAGGGGGAAAGCATGAACATCTCGGTGGGTAAAGTCATTTCATTGCATTAAGGGAGAAAACAAGCCAGGCTGTTTTACAGCCTTTACTGTTCCATGTTATAAAGCAATAACTTATTTGCAGATGTTATTTTTTTGCTATTTTGTTGGGAGTTTTTTTCTGCACAAACAAGAAAGGAGTTATATCTGAGGAAGAAAAGACAAAAATGATAATTTTTTGATCATTACTGAGTAACTGAGAAAAATAATGGTTAAGATAGAAATATGAAGAAAAATTCATTCAGAAAAATAAACATATTTTTTAAATTATACTAGAGGAAACTAGAATATATGAGAAATACAGAAAATCAGTACATACTAAAAACAAGGCAGGCAAGACAGAGAAATAAAAAACAGCACCTTTCTTTTTTTATTTGAAAGTAAGAGAAAAACTAAGACTATATATATGCTAGCTTTGGAATAATGGGAGAAACAGGCCAAAGAGGTAACTGGTTAGTAAATTACTAATATTTCCTTAGAGAGGAATGTATTAATTCATGGCTGGTTTGTGATTTAGGCAGAATAAGTCTTAGAATAAGAAAATAAATTTAAAAATATATACATGTAAAGATAATGTAATGGAGATTATTTAGGAAGAAATACTGAATGTGAGAAAATGAAACCTAGATAGGAAGATACAGATAGAAAGCTAGATAGAAAATTGGTCTTCAAAGCAAGCTGAGAAGGTAGATAAAGAAACACATTTGACGATAAAACTGGCCTTGCAACCTGGGAGATATGATTTATTATCATGATGACTTGTGGTAACAGTGGAAGAACTGCTAATAGGTAGCATATTTCTAGACATGATACCAGACTTTTTAATCCCTCCTGGTTCATGAAGGGGCCATAAAGATCAGAGATTTCCCTTAGTTATTCAATTTATATTAAAGTAGACATCCTCTACATCATTCTTTTAAAACACATTTATAAAAACCTTGCAAACCTTACACAAAAAATCCCCCACATAACTCCTCATTCAGTCAGTCATTGGTATCATTACCCACTCCCAGCTGGGTCTAGGTCAATGCAATGAACTTGATCTAGGATGTCAAAAGCAATAGGCTGCAAACTTTTGCTCTTTAGGCAAACCTTCTTCATCAAAAGATTTGTATGTCGCCTTTGAAATCTGGTAGGCAGTCAGGTAGAGGTTTGTTAAGGTTGGGACAAAGTAAAGTCAAGTGAACTTTCCCATTAACTTCAGTAATTTCTTTAGAAATGCGATTTCAGGACACAACATTTTAATAACCGTGTTGTCTAAAAAGTAGTTCCCTTCCCTTGAAACAGTTTATAAATACAACTTCATATGTTTGATAAAGAAAATGCCAGGGAATCTAGTAATGCTTGTTTACCACACATTGGAGAAATAAAGCTTGTTCAGTTAATGCTTCTAATAATGCCTGAGGTCATTTGATGATGTGCTTATTACTTCCTGAGCATGCCATCATAATAAAATACTGTCCTCTATAACTTCTGCTGGGGTACACTTGACAGACCACCAGTGAAGCCAACACAGCTACAGATTTATACCAAATAAATATCTGCTCAAGAATATTTAATATTACAGATAAATAACCTGAGGAGTCTACAGTAATCAAGAGCATAGTGGTAATATTTTCAAAGGAGAAAGTCATAGAAGGAGGAAAAAATAAGAAAAAGTAAAGCTTTATTTTACATCACTCTGCTAGATAAAACAGTAGCATTTTAAGTAAATGTTAAATTTATGGATCAGGAGTCTAGAGGAAAAAATATTATCACATTGACAGAGCATTGCTTTCAATTGTACACAGAGTACATCCACACATGTGAAAACAAGTGGAGAGAGAAAAAGGTTTGATACATATTTCCATAGGTTCACGACATGTAAAATATATTCCTGAACACAGGGAAAAAAGCCAAAATTATGTCATTATTTGAAATATGACTCTCTTTCTAACCTAACACTACTTGTGGTCACCAGTTTTAAAGCAAAACTAAAACAGTCTCTCCCTGACAGAGAGACTGCATTTATCCCTAGGAAAACCAAACTGTAAGATAAACTAAAAACAAACAGAGATGAAGGAAAGAATATTTATTATATGTTGTAAGTATGTCAAAATAGACCCATGAGATCTGCCTGAGTTTTATTAATAAGGTTTTCAGAAGCTGCAGTTAAAGTTCCACTGAAATGCAATTATTTGAATGTGAAAACTGTATACATCTTTCTTACAGTATGAAAAGAGAATGGAAGCAAAAATATGGAAGATATAGAGGATATCTGTACATAATAAAGGTCTACAGTTACACAGAATTCTTATCTTACTCTACAAACAGTCTGAATGAGCTTTCTTTTTGATTTGAAAATCATATTCAAAGTGAGGAAAGTGCTTTGTGCATTGATATGCTCTCCTGTAATACAATAATGTCTAGTGACCTGACCACATTTATAGTTCAGACTTCATTTTATATTCTCATTGGAGCGTCTGAAGCTGCTTTCCAGGCAACATCAGCTACTGCAGAGATTTCTGAGATTCTGAAATTTTTACTGCTGAGATTTCTGAGATTTCAAAAATCAGAGATTTTTGTAGGCATATGACCTGTGCCATGCAAGTGATGGACAAGTACCAAAAGCTTTAAGTATGCAGAGCCAGCTCAAGATTCTTAGCAGGGCAGAAAAAAATTAAGGACATAGGAATATTTAAATTTTTTATTATTATTTTTATTTAATTATAATTTTTAACAAATTTTACTGTTGTGGGAAGAGCTAAGTTCTTTCCATAGAGAAGGAGGTGAGAGGTCAGTCTGAAATATCTTCTTCAGTGTCACAGGATTACCAGAAGGTTTGGTTTAATGCAGATTACCCATTCTGTAGCCACAGTTTCTCTTTCAGGATTCACATCTCTTTCTCTCCCAAAAATACAAAATGCTTTGAATACAATGTCAGAGAAAGAACTACAAGTCTTATGAGGGATTTTTGATCTTTCACATGTAAGAACAGATTTTCAGTGTTCAAACTCAATTCAGTCAGGTAATTTCTTAGGATATCTTACTTAGTATCTATTTCTGAGGAAGTTCTTCATATCCATTATGTAAAGTGATATTACTTGGGAGGAAATTTAAGTCTTTTAGGTTAGCTTATATTTAAATTTAGACCTTTGTTACTCATAGACTGATAAGTCTTTTCAATTGCTCTGATTTTCTCTTCAAGTTCAGTCATGTGCAGGGCACGCAACTCATTTGGCCTTCAATGAGGCCAAATGCCAGGTCCTGCACTTGGGCCACAACAACCCCATGCATCGCTACAGGCTTGGGGAAGTGTGGCTGGAGAGCTGCCTGGCAGAAAGGGACCTGAGGGTGCTGGTCGACAGGAGGCTGAACATGAGCCAGCAGTGTGCCCAGGTGGCCAAGAAGGCCAATGGCATCCTGGCTTGCATAAAGAATAGTGTGACCAGCAGAAGTAGGGAGGTGATTGTCCCCCTGTACTCAGCACTGGTGAGGCCGCACCTTGAGTATTGTGTCCAGTTCGGGGCACCTCAGCACAAGAGAGATATCGAGGTGCTGGAACGAGTACAGAGGAGGGCAACAAAGCTGGTGAGAGGCCTGGAGAACNTGATTCAACACTTTTGTCAATTGATCTTGTGGATGATAACTTTCACCACTGCCAGCATGAGATTTAAATATAAATCATTTGTGACTCTGCTTTTTGATGACTCTTCTATGACATGGGTCCTCTTTGCTTTCTTCATAAATTAGCAGTGAAGACTCTTAGTAGGAAATTGAGGGGATTATCACAGCTTACACTTGCAGATCTTCATTCGGTGGTTGAAGGTTACATTAACTCACTCCATCTACTCACCGTTTGCTTGGAAATGTCCAGTCTTTGGAAGTTCACTAATCATGCGCCAATAAAAGATGGAATTTTCCATTAAAAAAATCACTTCCATGGATGAATATGAATTATTTTTATTACTAAAAGTAAATTGTATTATTTCATGCTGGAAATACACTTAGATATATTATATAAAATATCACTGTAAATATTATGCTGTATTCTTCCATGAAGACATCTTATAAATTTATTAATTTATGATTTACATTTATTTTTAATACACATTTTATTTTATTTTTTTTAAAGAGTTTTTTTTTTCGTAGTTTTCTTTTGTTTTCGTGTCTTTTTTTTTAAAAAAAAGAGTACTGAACATAAATGGGAATTCCAGCAAAAGTGTTTGAACTGGTCCTTTATATTGAAGAAGCATTAAGCTTTTCAAACTGTAAAATCAAGTGCTAGTAAAATATATCAGCCTGTCAGTGAAGGCAATTAGAGACCAATTGATGAAGTTCCCTTTGTTCAATAAGGCAGGTTATAATGTCTGTGGATCCAAAACTGGTACTTGGAACTGCAGTCAAGGTAGCTTTTCTGGCTGCTAAGCATCACTGTGGAGGGAGCTCAATATTCCGTGAAAGATTCTTTTCTCATGCATAGTATCTGATCTTCAACTAGTGTTTGAACTACAAATGAGCTTAATGGTGTTTTATTTGACTGCATAGCCTGTACATGATCAGTTTCTAACATACATTTTTAAAGTACTATATGATTATTCAATATGAAAATAATATTTAAAAGTCTTTTTTGGTTGTTTTTACATTCTTTAGATCTTTTTTCATTGAGAAATGTTAGTGCTGGTTTTGCTCATTAGCAATGAATGTCTATGTTAGCATATCACACTCAAAAGTAGTTCTGATTAGCAAGTTTTCAATACTTTCTCAATTCCTAAAAATAATACTGGAGGAATGTTATATAGTAAATTGCCAAAACAAATTTTGAATATGATTGCCATTGGAAGATTCAAAGGAAAGCAGTTTAGCACCTTACGTCTTGAAGTCCTATCAGGTACATATTGATGTGTGTGTTTCAAATACTTTCGGCTCTGCATAAACAGATGGACTTGAGATCATATACACAGTGTGTCCTACACATCTATGAACAGTGGTAGATTTTTTATGTGTTATATATGGGAAGCATCTGCCCCGGATTCCTAGATGTCAAATTGCTGGATATAGCCTGTCACTAGCTGACAAGGGAGCGTTCCAGTTGTAAATTATGATCAAAGTGCTGGTTTGCTTCCATGCCCATAGAACTGAATGAGTTTGGTGATCTAAATATTCTTTCTAGTAGCAGAATACTATTCTAGATCTAAGTTTCCAATTTAATATAACCCTGTGATGTTATCATACAAGTTTAATTTTAAGTTAATAAATCAAAACTAATCAGAGAGTAAAAATGTATATATGTGTGCTAAACTCTAGATTTAATTATTCTGAATCATAGTAAGTAGTACGGTATTATGAAGATTGTTCCAATGGTTTTTACTGAAAAAATCAGAATCAAACTATTAATTTTCCTTCCTGTTCACTTCATATTTTCCTCCTCTTCTGAGAAAATACAGATCACTGTGTTTTTATGCCAAGAAGCTTTAGAGAATGATACCGAGAAGAAAGAGACAAACTATGCTTAGATGTTGTAAGTAAACTGTGGTGACATTTAGAATTCCTAGATTATTTTTTTTTTCTGCTAATGGTACTTAGTTCTTCTTGCACAAAAGAGACAAATATTCAAACACAGATAAACATTGTGGCCTATACTCTAGGTTTGGTTTTATGCCAACTTTGATCTTTTTCCATGTTGGGGAAATCCCCAGTTGCTCGTTTGAGTCAGTGGAGGTAAACAAGTATAGGAGTAGAGACTGACTACTCCAAGTCTCACATATGTCTCGTTAAATAATTTCCCAGGTGAGCAGTTTATCAGGTTGTAAATATTTATATTTAGGAAATGTTATTACTATAATTATTATTTCTTATGTGGTGATAAAATTATGAGTGATGAGTTCATTATAGAGTTCTAACACAACTCCCACCCTGAAGAGTTCTGAGTTTAAGTTGGAACTTACTCTAGATGTCACTGAATACAGCAAAGTGAAATTTCACATTAGACTGCTAAAGAAATT
>VZTM01035596.1:0-32959 GCA_013400555.1 Jacana jacana
TTTGCCTCAAACCAGGACAGATGGTGACATGGTGAATCTTTCAGATCTTGAGGACTGATGTCACCACTGGGTAACTGCTGGCAATATACTTTCAGGAGGGTCCATGTAAGGGAAGAGGAAAGTTGGAGGGATTTCCTGCCTAACTGTCCCCTCTGACAAGAAGTACTGCATCCTGGAGTTGAGCACTGCAGTTAGACCCCACAAGCTCAACTCTCTCTGTGTGACTTTGTCTCTCCTGAGGCCAGAGTATGGCTGGGTGCAGTTGCACAGAGAACTATGCAGCCGAGCTGGCTTGGGTGAGTTCACTCGCCTAAGGAAAGGAGTGGGGGGCTCAGTTGGCACCCTCCAGAGTGGAGCTAAACAGCTGAACTCCCTGTCTTTTTGGCTTTATCTTTAAGGAAGTCAAGGCTGCATGAGGAGGCTTACCTGTGCTAGAGGCATCTGACTCTTGTTTTGAATAGTGGGAGGTTATGTTAAAAATACAAATTAACAGAAAAAAAACAGGGCTCTGGTGGCAGATTGTGTTATGGGCAAAACAGTCTCGACTAATTCTTGCCAATTAACATAAACTACTCATCAGGATTTGGGTACTGAGGAAAAAACTGGAAACTAGCTAAAATGTGCCAGCTGCCATGCTCTAAATACCACTTCAGTGGTCACAGGTAGGTTCCTACCCCAGCGTGGGTTACCTGCAGCCACAGTCCTTTTAGGGGTATCCCTGTCCTCCTTGCCACTTATTATTCACTTTTTGATTTGACGAAAAAAGGTTTCCCTGTAGGGTTGCTGTTTTGGTAAATTAACATGAAAAAAGATTAGCTATGCTCTTCCAAAGACCATCCAGTAATTTTTGCAGTGGCTGACTTTGGAGCTATTTGATTTTTTCAGAAATATATATATATGTTTATTTACTTTTTATTTTTTATTTTTTTTATAAAGCATGCTGAGTTCTCTTGAAAGCCTTTTCCTACAAACATACCAAAAGGCCTCCTTTCAGTTTTCACTTTGTCCCAAACTTTCATCTGCATGTGTAGGATCACATAGATTACTTTTGTGACAGGAGGGATAACTGAGTGGGATCGTCAATACGGAAATCTCCAAACAAGGCAACAAGATTAACACTTTACCTTCCTCTGATATTCAGTTTCTAGTTTGACTGCCTGCTGTTTCTCTTGAATTTTTAAAAATTTTCTCCTGATTAGTGCTTCCATGCTTCCATTCTATTTTAGCAAATAGAATGAAGGCAAAGCTACTACTTTCATATATTTTGGCTGAATTTTTACCAGGCACAGAATCATATACTTCCTCTTTCTCTCCCCTGAGGTTTCTACTTCTCCTTTCACTCCACTGAGTTTTCTAACAACTTGTGTTTTCTTCTACATTTTTGAAGATGAATACATTTGTGAATAAAACACACTTTCTAGTTTGGGATAATCCATGGTGTCTCCTGTTGCCTAATGAATCTGTGAATGTACGTATTCAACCTCTATTACTGAATAGTTGCTTAATTTAGTAAATAGTGCAGACATGATACAGACTGTTCAAATTTAATTACTTTCTTGCATCCCTTCATTGGAATATTTCCTTGTGTCTGATGTTCCAGAGAATCAGAAGACAAAAGAAAAGGAAACAGGAGGGCTCAAGGCATGCACCATTCACATGTAAATGACACATCCGTTTGGTGTTTCTGCACATCTGTTTACTGTCACTGCCTCTTTCTGTAAATAACCTTTTTATTTTTCTCTTGTAATGTTCGTAGTAAGTAGCATCAGAAGAAAGTATTCTCCCCAGTTTCCTGCCTGTCGAGTCAGAGGGACAAATATAACCTGGTGGATTCAAATGTGATGGGGGGTCTGATGACTAGGACAGCCAAACCCTTGTGTTCTGAAAGATTTACAAATAAAGATTTTTTTCTGTGTATCATAGTGCAATTAGATAAAAGCAGAGAATGGTGGCAGCATAACACTGGCTAACACAGAAGTTATTATACAGTGTTTAAGAAATCCATTTTTTCAAGAGAGGATCGGATCAGATCAAATAAAATCTAAACATCAGCTTATGATAGGTCAAAATCCATGCATTGACATTAACTCTTGGTAATGGAAAAGATTAGTATCATCACTAGATGATATCTGAATAGGAGGCCTCCTATTGGTTTGCCATTGCTAATAACTACAACCTCCCTCTGTGCTGATGGTCTCTGACTTAATGCAGTTCATTACAGAGTAACACAAGACTAATTTTTTTTAAAGTATTTGATAAAGCATTTTGGTTGCATTTTTATATTGCTGTCATTATCTCTGTCATTTAGAATTTGAATATGGGGTAGTTGTAAGGATGTTTCTCTCTCTGAAGAAAACCATGCATTAGAGGTAGCAGAGAAACTCCATGTTAATTGTACAAAATGGGAAAAGTAGCAGCAGAATTTGCAGTCACACCACTTGTGCTTCTATTGGTTCTGCTGTGGTAGGGTCATAGAATTACTGAATAATTGACATTGGAACAGACCTTTCAGATTATCAAATCCAACCATTAAACTAACATGGCCAAAACTGCCAGTAAACCATGCCCCTAAATACCACATCTACACATCTTCTAAATACATCCAGGGATGGTGACTCGACCTCTTCCCTGGTCAGCTGGTTGCAATGCTTGGCAACCCTTTTGGTGAACAATTTTTTCCTAATATCCAATCTAAACCTCACATGGCACAACTTGAGGTCATTTCCTGTTATGCTATCACTTGTCACTTGGCAGTAGAAACCTATCCCCACCCTGCTACAACCTCCTTTCAGGTACTTGTAGAGAGTGATAAAGTCTCCCCTCAGCCTCCTATTCTCTATGCTGAACAACCCCAGCTCCCTCAGCCTCTCCTCGTAAGACTTGTGTTCTAGACCCTTCACCAGCTAGAAGTTTTAAATTTGAATGTGGAGAGCTAATAGATTTTTTTTTAAAGTATTTATTTATTTTACCACTATTTTCCTGAAGTTAGTTTTTAGGAGATTGTAGAGCTTGCTTCAGTTTTGTGTTTAATTCCATTTTCATGTTCAATTTATGTCTGCTCATTATTATTTTGGCTTTTGATGACTGATCTTAATAAGGGAGAATCACTTGAACCGAACCTCCTGTGCCTTAATACAGGCAGATACAAAATCATGGATCTGAAAACCAAAAAGTAAAAGCTGAAATGAAGTAACACATGTTAACACAAATAAATGTGACACATTGTTAGGTAAAAGAAAACAATTAAAAGAATAGAAGCTCCTGATATGATGCTGAAAAAGATAATAAAGTCCTTGGAGAATATAATGCCTGGATGAACATGCCCCACTTTAAATATGTAGGAAGGACAGTGGCTACTATATGAACATATTTCTGAAATTTCATGCATATATCTGAAACTTTGGGTACTGTTGTCATTTCCACACCAACCCAGATACTGATATCAGTGGGCTAGTTGGCAATAAGTGATGCGATGAATGGAAATTTGGAAACCATGCCTTGTAGGAATAAAACTAGGAATTGCAAAAGGTTTCATTTAACATATTTGGAGAAGTAGAAAGGTTTTGCAATGGTCTGTTTTTTCCTAATGAGGCTGAACCTCATGCCAGTTCAGATGAGGCTCCCAGTGATAAATGCTCTGAACTGCCCTGGAGAAGCCTGCCTCTCTGCCTTAATCTACTCAAGGGAAAGTTGGAAGAATAAATCCACTGTATCAAAGTTATCTCTGTAAGAAGCATCTCAAGCTGAGCCAATGGGCACAGATGTGGCTTCTAATAGCAGAGAGTCCTTTAACTCTCAGAAAGGGCATTGCAGTAAGTAGGAAGTGAAGCAATGGCTAATTCAGGTAGTTCCCATGTAAAACATATGTAGCAGATACTTCTGTCCAAAACGTGTATCGTGAGAATATAATAGGATTTCTGTCCTTTAAACTCATGGGATCAAGAATACCCTCCTTCTCTGCTTTTCTTAAAAAACCCCAACATGTTACATCATGCAGTGGGATCATTTGGACTGGATTAGCAGAATGTTTTTGTAGAAAATCCTAACAGAAGGTTATAGTAGGTTATAGTTTTTGCTTTAAAATCTGTGGATTGGTGAATTTGTCTGTAAGGGATGAACAAAACACCATTTGAAGAAATCCTCAGAATGTTTTTGTTTAAAAGTAATAATGCAGGTTGCTAGTAGCACCAGATCTTCAGTAACAATGGCAAAACTTCATTAAATCTCTGACAGGCTCTGAAAAAAACATACATCAACAATAAAATACAATTAGAAATATGTGAGAAAAAGAAAACAAACAGAAGAATATAAGTAAATTTATTATGCAGGAAAATTCAATGAAACCGGGATAACCTATACCGGATTAAAACCCAGGGTAAGTTTTGAATGTCATGTAGGTGGTTATCTCCACAGGGTGTTTTATTAAGGTTTCCACTTCCCACTCCCCCACCCCTTTCCCTTTAGCATTGCTACCTCTGCTTTGTAGCTGCTATATTACCTCCTGTCTGCTGTAAGCTCAGTGCACCCACTGCTGCTTCTTCCCCAGCACAGCAGCAATCTTCTATTCGTTGTGTAATGCTTTTCTTTCTGGTCTTACTCCTTTCCAGAAATGATTCCTCCTTTTAAATGCACAGTTTCTACTAACGTCTTTAACGTCTGTTGCTGGGCTTTTTGCAGACATATCAATGAAGGTCTAAAGAGAAACATCACTTTTTTTTTTCCTCTTAGTTTATGATTAAAAGGACAGTGAAATAAAATGTTATCTGAAAAGTGTTATGAAGCAAAAAATACTGTGAGCGTTCAATAATTTTACAAGCTTTAACACATCTTTCTTCAAGCTCAAGGTGTTAAGTTGCAACCAATATCAGCACATTAACCTGTGAATCTGCATGTATGTGTAAATTTATGTGTAGTCCAGAAAAGGCTGTTGGATTAGAAGTAATTAACTGGAGTAATACACAATAAATGTCCGTCTTTCATCTTTAGTTATACTACTTTTATATTCCTCACTAATGTAGCACTTAAGAGTTTAGCCTATTACAAAATAAGAGTTTAGATATTACAAATTACTCCAAAACTTTCACTCAATTGTCCAACAAAGAAAAAACTACCTTCTGTTTCTTCATGCTAATGCCGAATGTGAATTTGGTGCAGTGGAATTAATTTGATGCTACATTAAAAACTGAACACAGGTTTGTGTATAGTTATTGTGCTGATCCTTACTGTAAATCTTAGCAGACAAAGGAGGAGTGCAGAATGGTTGCAAAGATTCTCATCCAAAGAAAATGCTATGTCCTGCCCTTTACCTGATGAGTCATTTTACTGTGGGACGTTTTGGGGGGGTTGCAAATGACTCTACATCCCAGAGGCCAGCTACGTCTTGCTGGGGAGCTGCACAGTGTCCGTGCAGCTTCCCTTGGATCATAAACAACTTTTATCACTGTTTGCTATCCAAGCAGTAGATAGTGCATCAGGGAAGATGTAAGCTCACATAGTGGGGTTTCATCTCTTCCACAGCAATAAAATTATTGAAAAACTGAAGACTGGAGAAACTGGACTGTCAGTACTGCCTGAAGTGCCATCACTGTTCAGGCTGTGTTCCACAGCTCAGGCTACCCACTGTGTACAAATGTGTCTTTGGGAACTGAACCTACTGTGGTTCCTCTCTTGATACTTCTGCATCCTTTCTTGACACCAATACCTGGTTTACTATGTCTGAATGCTAATTTACTTTTTGGGCAGGTGTTGTCTATGAAACAAGAGGAACTTGGGGATTAATGTGGTTTTGCATCATGGTTTTTTTTTCTTCTCTGTGGGATGCTCTTGCCTTATGTCATGCTAGTTCCTGATGTCAGCTGATGTGCCCTCTGAGGACAACAGTTCTCCTGCAGGGGCTTATGCAGGCTGGGAAAGGCTGAGAGCAGTGTGTTCATCAAGCTGCTGGCTTGTTTCATCTCACTTCCAGTCATAGAGAAATGTGGGTGTTGAATGGACATAGAGCAAGGTCTTTAATACAGAGCATTTGTTTCCTTTCTTCTATGTGAAAAACTTCACTGGGGCCCTGTGTGCTGTATACTATGTTATCATAGTATTTGTGTTTTAGAAGGGATCTATGGATATAGTAAGTTATTTCTCTGGTATTTGTGATATTTCTCTGAGTGATGCAGTATCTAACCCTGACGGCAATCATAAGTAAGTTAGCCTTTTTTGCAAACGCTTAGCTTCTTTGGCTATTCCTGTTACATGTTGGCACTACAACAGAATATTTTTATGATGTAGAGCAAACATAACATGACAAACTGGAAGGCTGCCAAGAGTCCAGTAAATAAACAGAAAATTAAAGACATGGTGGAAAATGAAAAGATGCTTCAATCCTGCACATGAGACTTTGTCGCAGAAGAACTTGGGAGAGTTTCTCTGTTGTATCCTCCATAAAGGAGAAGCCTGAAGAGGCATCTCAGAATGAAGTGTAAGCTGAAGTGGCTTAGAATATATGTAGTTTTCCAATAGGATCAAATAGTGAGGGCCAGATGTTATTCACTCAAGAGTTCTGAAAGAACTCAAGTATAAATTGCTTACCTACTAACTGTGCTGTATTATGTACATTAAAACTTACTTTGAACTAAAATAATACATGGCAGTTGGAACCTCTTTTTTTTTTTTTTTTTTCCTATATGAGCCTGAATATCTTGGTTTCAGCTGGGAAAGAGTTAATTTTCTTTTTAGTGATTGCTCAGAACACAATGCCAGTAATGTATATTGTTTTGGTTTTGCTAAGTGATGTTTATACATTTCAAGAACTGTTTTCATCTTTCCACAGAAGCTGAGAAGAAGCATAGACAGAACAATGGAATGGTCAATAGGACATTCTGTACCATGGAAGTCATGCTAAACATATCGATGGGGGTTGGCTGGGGCAGGGAATCTATGAACACTGCTTGGGAAGGTACCAATTCACTGGGTGGTGAGAGTGATTTGTGTCATCATCATCATCATTATTATTATCATTATTATTATTTATTATTTCCCATTTCTGTTATTGTTCGAGGTTGGTGCTGGTCTCTTCTCAAGGGCAATTAGAAATAGAACAAGAGGGAATGGCTGCAAGCTGCAGCAGGGTAGGTTTAGGCTGGACATTAGGAAAAACTTCTTCACAGAAAGTGGTCAGGCACTGGAATCAGCTGCCCAGGGAGATGGTGGAGTCACCATCCCTGACTGTGTTTAAGAGTAGACTGGATGTGGTGTTGAGGGATATGGTGTAAGGGAGAACTTGTAGAGTAGGGCAGATGGTTGGACTCAATGATCCCAAGGGTCTTTTCCAACCAAAATGATTCTATGATTCTATTAACCTGTCTTTATCTCAACCCATGTTATCTCAACCCATGTTATCTCAACCCATGAGGGTTTTTTTTCTTTCTTTCCTTTTTCCTTTCCCTTTTTCTTCTCCCTTTCTTTCTCCCTCTTCCCTCTCCCCTTTCCCCTTCCCTTTCTCTCTCCCCTTTCCCTCTCCCCTTCCCCTTTTCCCCTCATCTCCTTCATCTCCTTGCCCTTCTAGGGTGGAAAGGGAGAACTGCATGAGCAGCTGCACAGCCATCGCTGCCGGCTGGGATTAAACCACAACAGTCAGTGAAGGGGAACTACTGGCAGGTAATTCTGATTTTTTCAGTAAGCCAGATAGGTGGAAGAGCAGAATGGACAGGCAGGTGGCAAGCACAACAGAATGAAGAACTGGCCCAGCATTTCAGAATTAATTGGAGGAGCTGATGCGCATGTGGAAAAAAGTGATCCAGCTGAGATACAGTATGTGTCAGTTCTGAAAAGCCTGTTGGATGATGTACCTCACTAAAGGTTTTTAAAGAAACCAAAGTATAATGATACACAGGAAAAAAAAATCCCTCATGAATTAATAGCTGAAAAAAGGCAGGAAACAAACAGTAATAATAAATAGTAAGTGGAAGGGAAGTTTCCCATGATGTCCCAGAAAGTTGCTGTCATTTGTCATTGCATTTTGTCATATGTTTCATGTAAGAGATGTCAATGATGTAACAATATTTATAAAAAAACACAGTTATTTACAATATTCAAGGTTAGTCAGATGTGACAAAGCTCATGGTATTGGGTGACTGAGGGGTCAAATGATGGTTGACATGCAAAACTGAGATATACAAAATAATGTGTGTGTGTAGAAAAAAAATCCCAACCACATGTGTACAATACTGGGTCGTAAATTAGTTATTAGGGGCAAAAGGTCTTAAGAGTCATTGTGGGTAATCCCCCCAAGACATCCATGCAGTGCTCAAGTGTGTTCAGAATGGCAATGAGTATGCTAAGGAAAAAACAACAGAGCAGTTATACAATAATATCCTTAAAATCATGTTTGGCATGAAGAAGCGAATAAAACTAATCATCATTATTCCTTACTAAATCGTGATATTCATATCATTTTGCTCAAATGTTGTTGTACTGAATGGCCATTATGCAACTTTTTATTTTGTCCAGATATAAGGAATAGTTATAATAAAATAAAATAATAATAATAAATTAAAATAAATTAATAACGATAATAAAATATATCTGGCGGAACTTTCATAATCAACAATACAAGAATATTTTAGCATAACCCAACCACAAGACTCCTTGCTAGAGGAAATTTTTGGTAACAGCCTCTATCAATTTATAGATTGAGGAATTTTTCCAGTCACTTCATAAAGAAAAAATCAACAAAGCCTCTAAAAAATGATGAGTAGTTCTACAAAAATAGCGAAATTGTGCCAGTAACATTGTTGGGACACCAAGACCCACTGGGACAAAACAACCTGTATTTAAGCTAGCAAAATCTCTCCAACTCCCCAATTGTATAGGAGCATGCAGGTGTCTGCAGGGACCAGGAACATGGGTAGTAGCACCAGGCTCTGCCTTGCCGCTGTGTTTAGTGGTACAGGCAATCTTGTTTCAGTGCCCAGGCGTGTGCCCTGGCTATTTAATCTAATAGGAACGAGTCTGGGAAACCTCCATCTGCCAGAAGGCAGAAAGTTTCTCTGCTCCCCCTGCCTTTCTGCTGCCGGAGGCTGGAGCTGAGCCCCAACAGTGAGTTCTCAGCACGGGGGACACACATGCAGTTTAGTCTGGGTCAAAAATGAATTCTGCCTATATGCCTTTTTGTTTTTAATGCCTTTTAAAGTAATGAACTGTTGGGCCTTCCCCTTTTTAAAATAAAAAAGAGAGCATTCTTTTAAAGCAATCAGGTAATTAATCTGAGAACCTGCAAGGCAATTGCATTGGTATCGGCTGATTGCATGAGATTTTTTAAAGCTAAGCCATTAGTGTATAGCATAACATGTTAATTACTATATATTTGAATACAGTATGTTGCAAATATATAAGAAACACAAATATTTTTTATTAAAGGTTTACAATAAACATACAGAAGTTGTGTAATAATGTGCTACTTACTGCAAAGCACTACCAATGAACATTTATGCCTTCTGGAAAAAAACAAGACATTTTCCTTATTTTCGCTAATGCTTTGCTAATAAAATTGGCTTCCTTGTATCCTTAGACCATCAAGGCTACAACAACATTATTACTGCTAAGAATATTTACAGCCAGGTTGCTCAATTAATTATTGGACTGCAGAAACCTAAAACATCTTTACAAATATTAGGCTGTCTGGTGCCAAGTTATAGGATTTTGCCTGTGAGCTTCATCCCATTCTAAGTACAAAAGAAATAAATGTTTCAATTTGTAATGTAAATTCCATGAAAGCTGATGAACTTTTGACCAGTCCCAAAACTATGATTTTACGTTTAGTTACGTGTATTTCTGATTTATCAGTTATGACTTTTCAAATGGCCATTCAATGTATTTAAATTTTCTGAGCATGGCTGACTACTCAGAACCTGTCTGATGGTAACAGGATTGTACGATGCTATCCTGTGTGTATTTCTGTTGTATTCTATGTTCTTGGTATCTAAATAACGCTGATGTGTAGTACAAAACAAATATTCTGAGTACTTATCTTAGACTGTTTAAAAATTAGATGCAAAACCTCTTAGGATGGTGACAACTCTGGTTTAAACTTTAATGATGACTATGAGGAGATCCTGCTAAACTCATATGAATTAAATATTAAATCTCTTTGTCAGCACAATGGAATTTTCAACAGAAAAGGGGAAAAAAATCAAGGCACTTCTGCTATATCTAGTTTCCTATTCTGCTGATGTAAAGGTTTCATATTTAGCTGCAACGTGCTGATGAAACTCATGTATTACTTTCCTTTACAACTTGCATGGATTTGGCCTTCAATCTTTATTATGCAGTCCATGGCAGAAAAATGCAATTTTACATTAAAAGCATATTATTACATAGTTGTTAACAATGCAAATAAGAAATACATTTTGGCTGCAGAAATAAAAAAAAAAATGCAACTTATACCATAGAGTTGTCTTTCAGAATACACTTAAATTTATCAAAGTACATTATCTCCTGGTTAACTACTGATGATTTATTTACAAACCGAGTAACAAACAATGGCTAGAAAATACCATTGCACCACAAATTATCTACACGGATATTTCTATTTTTCATACTAGAAAACAGCTAAGGTGGCAATCACTTCAGTACAATGTTTCTTCCATAAATCTTAATGTGTTTTAGCAGATAATACAAAATGGAGATGCAGACTGTACTACATTAGTTAGAAAAGCAAACAGTATGGGTCCCATTAAGAAAACAAAATAGATTCCTAGCAAAATGTAATGTCTAATGAATTAACCACTCCAAGTGCTTCACATAGGGCCTGTCACCGACTTACAAATTCAAAATGTTGCTGATGGGGCAGCTGGAATTTGAGAAACAAGTTGAAAGAGAAGTCATCATTAGCCTATGCCAGCTCTGACAGACTTACCCTTACATTTCTGTTCACACAGGAATTCAGGTTAATAGAGTCTATGCTCTTTTGTGGATCGTTTGACAATCAATAACAACATGGAATACTTTAATTTACTCATCTCTTTTAGAAGAAGCGATAGTTCATTGTTGTGATATTAAAGTCTATTTTTAAGTGGGAAATAGAAGCAGAAGGTGAAGCCTGGGGTACTGCTTTTTGTTAAGTGAGCACTGAAAGAAATACTTTCCCTTTGAAATGGTGGAACAGGCCATCCTTGTAAGAAAGGACCTCTTGAACTGCAAATGTGTTGTTCTAGATGATCTTGAGAGAGACTTCAGCACACAAATAACCTGGACAGAAAACATCTCTACAAATAAATTTTAAGAGTAAATTGAACAACTTCGTTTCCCATTTTCTCCAGTCATTAAAAGCTCACCTTTATTTTTCGAACTCTATTTGTCTAGCCTTTGAATTTTTGTTTCCAACCTGTTTGACACCACTGTCACTTGCCAAGAACATGCCAGATCGCTACAGGTACAGTAGCTTTATTTAGACTAACATATGTATTCCTGGTAAACATGACTGTTTTAAACACTGGAGCCTGGCAAGCCCCCGTGTCTCTTGGCTCTGCTCGTTGTTACCTTTCATGCTTCTGTTATATGCAATGTAGAAGTGATGCAGAAGCAATTTTCGACAGACTGGAAAAGCAGGCACTTTCCTCTGTGGTATTTTTTTTGAGAGAAAGTGTATCCTACACCTTCCCATAGCACACTGCCCAGCGACACTGTGGCACTGGTGTGCAAGTGCTGTGAGAGCCACACGGCAGGAGACCCTGTCACGGCAGTGGAGTAGTTTCAGCTTCTTGAAGTTCCAACTGAAAGGAAAGAAATTGCAAATACAATGAACAATTACTTGATCTC
This sequence comes from Jacana jacana, assembly GCA_013400555.1. Lineage (NCBI taxonomy): Eukaryota > Metazoa > Chordata > Aves > Charadriiformes > Jacanidae > Jacana > Jacana jacana. Next base: position 11,809 of record VZTM01035596.1, read on the forward strand.
TTCCCACCCACAAGTTTGTCCTTGCATTTGTATGTGTGGGGGTGTTTTTTAAGAGGCATTTACTTATCATTTGTAGCTACTGTCCTGCCGTATAATAGCTAAAGAGGTAGCCCAGACAGGAAGGCAAGGCTGTGCCTTTGCAATAAAGCAACAAAGGCAAAGGGAAAGATCACAGAAAAGTTTCACATCTGGCTTTTAAAGATAAAGAAATGCTAGTAGATCTGAAATTTTCATTAGAATTGGAATGTATTTCATACAAACCCAGTTTTTCTCTTTCTATAGGGAAACCCTCCATGGATTTCACAAACATGGAAGAATTTCACTCACTCCCTGTGTTCTTTTTGTAGCAGTTGCAGGGTTAGTACTTTAGATAATACCTTCTGTGCCTGCATCAATGCATTGGCTAACTTTTGGATTTGCAGTTAAAGTCTAGTTTAAACTTGATGTGAGATGGACTTTTGGAGCTTTTGGAGAAGTCCAGATCCAAAAATTAATTTTGAAGTTCATACATATTCACTTATATTTATGGATAGGTCTGTGTTCATACAGGTAGATGTGAATCTGCCAAAGTATGGAGTTATAGAATCTGCCCAGCTTTTGTCATGTTTCTGTGTAGGACTCACCAGCATTCCCCCTTTTTCCTTCTATCTGTCATATAGCACTGGGAAAATTAAAATGTAGGAAATCACTTCCTTAATTTATTTAATCAAATTGAAACTAGCTTTCAACTTAAACATAGTTTTTCTTTAATCCAATATCCTTTTTATTTGTTCATGTGGCTGCCAACCCAAGCAATCAGGGCAAAGCTTTCAGACATCGACAGAAATACCAGAGCTTCTGGTTACTGAACCTATCTGAGGTATGCTTTTCAGCATATGAGGAGGATTTGCATTGTTATGGCATTTAGACACTTCAGTGGTTAAGGAGGGAGCACCAGAAGCTAAAAATACAAAAAATAGTTACATAGGATGACTAACTGGTCTGGAAAATGTGCCTATATGTAGTGTACTCAGTTGCTTGGATATATTCAGGTGATGCTGCTATAAAAACTTAAATTGGTCACAAAGAAACTAACTCACTGAAAGAAAAATAATTTTATCAGCTTTCTATAATTATTAATAAAGCATTTTCCTAAGTATATAGGATTTGTTGTTATTAACAGATATGAACAATGAATTTTATATGTTAACAAATATTCAAACTTTTAAAAAATCTCAGGATAAATTAATGCAGAGTCTCTGTGCATCTGAAGTAAAAGCCATTTCAAAATATTTGTCAAGGTCTTTGTTAGGAATCAAGTTAATGTCAATGACATCAAAAAACCTCAGGCATTTGCAAAAGCTAGCATTTGGTCCTTTATTACTGTTCCTGACCAATACTGGGTCATACAGAAAAAGTTCAGAGTCAGCGGTTTTGCTTTGCAAGAGTTTTTTTCCGGGATTCCATCACTCCTATTCTTGTTTTAACTCTTCATGGAAATGCCATTATAAGATTACTTACGCCTCCCTATAAAAGAAAATGAGCTGATTTTTTAAGCTCACTTCGGAAGAAGCGTAACCTGTGCATTTGACTGCAGGAGTTAGTTCAGTTGAACAGGATAGGTCCTCCACAGATGTCAAACACCTCAGTCTCACACCACCTCCAGTTTTTGCATACCTGATTAACCACTGCCTCTACTCCCTCAAAACTATGTTGTTCCATTGACCATGTACTATTTCTACAAATGCTTGTACTATTGGTGCTATGGATCAGAGCTACTTTGTGCACTTAAAAGAAGCTGCATTTCTGGAGGAGGTCTGAACCTGTTTTGCTCTTTGACTTTTCAGACGTGCTGATAGAACATCTAACCCTTAATCTAGAAGAAACTTTTGATAATGTCAAAGAGCCATAAAGTAGACCAAATGCCATTATCTTAATGCATAATACTAAGAATATTTGTAATGTTTTCTGTTTGTGCTTTTGCACTGATATAAAACACAGTTGTTACCAGTGACTGCTTATTTTTAAGAGTGTGAGGCCCTAAGCTGTTGAGCAACCAAGTGCTTGCAGTTCTCATTAACTTTAGTAGGAGTAAAGAATTCTCACTTGGCAAAAAAGCAACTTGTAGAACATCTGTTTCTTTGAAAATTACTTGGACCGTGCTGAGTACTATAAAGCCTGGCAATTAGAATTCATGCCAAATGCTCTCCAAGGCCTTGTCTATACAAGAACAAGCTTGTCGTAATACGTAGATCAATACAGATATGCTAGCTAGACTCTCTTCTACAGAAGCATTTACCTGTGAAAAGAATGCCCTGTCAATAGAATTTACAAAAGCTCACTGTTTGAGCATATAGTGGTTTTGTTGGTTGGTTATTTTTTGCTTTATTTTTGCCTTTCATTTTCCTTTCTGAAAGCACCCAAGGCTTTCTCTGTTTAAAAATAACAACAACAAAAACATGTAGATATTACGCATGTAAGCAGTGCCCCAGAGAACTTTTTTAGCGTAGATTAGTCCTACAACCCTTGCTGTCATTCTGATAGTACCAGACAACAAAACCCTTGGTTTTGCTGCAGTATTTCTTAGAGGAAAAAAAAAAAAAAGTAGTTTAATATTGAGGTTTAAACATGGGTTGCATGGGTTGGTGTCAAGGTATTCTATAGACTTTGTGGAGAGTGAGAAAAACTGCACCTGACAGCTGCTGTGCTGTACTCCAGGGAGTGCAGGAGTGAGAAGACTGAGGTCAGCATCCAGTGAGCACATCTGGCAAAATAAACCAGCAGCTGCTGAAGCAAAGATTGCAGGGATGGTGGTGAGGGAAGTAAAATTGGGTCAATTTATGGCCACTTCAAATTCTTGCAAGTACCAGACAATGCAGAGACCTATCCACCCATCTCAGAGGGTATGTGCTTTCAAGTGTTGTCTTCTTCTCCACAGCCCTGGAAAAAACTGATGGCTAGTTGCTACCATGAGCTACACAAGTAGACAAAGCTGGGCAGTCACACAATTTCTTACAGCTCTGCATATACCTTTTTTGTTCCATGCATATTGGCTCTTTGCTTCAGTTTCCTTCCTTACTCTCTCACTCAGACCTCATTCTCGATGTTCCCCTTTCTCAAATGCCCTCTTCCTCTCACCTACCTTTTCCTTCAGTGTCTTCCCTTTCACTTCTTTACATGTGCTTTATTGCTTAACTAATTCCATCATGATTCCCTAAATAAAACAAAACCAACCCAAAACAATGACCATCCCAAAACAACCAACAAAGAACCCACCTATGATACAAGCTTCCTCCTTATTACCACAGTAAAAGCTCACTTTACTTGCTTAATCTATCACTGCTTCTGCTGGCTCTCTCCCTTGTTGGTGCAGGTTGAAGAAGGATCATCTATTCTGTGTTTGCTCAGTGCCAAGGGAAATAGATTTTATTTCCCTCAGCCTCTGGGCAGTAAGCACTGCATTAATCTTTGCTAAGGGTAGAAGTTTAGAAGGCTACAGCTCTCCTACAAATATGACAAAGAAGCATAATTCAATGTAGAAAATGAGTGCGTACACACTGCACTGTAAAAAGCTGGAATTGCACTAGAAACAGAAACAACCCTGTTGTCAGACACATGCACATAATTGCCTCCACTGAGAGTTACAAATGCATTATTAACAGATGAATCTCTCTAATAAGTTTTTAGTACACCTTGTAAATGCTACACATATGTACATACATACAGATACGTAAGTGCCTGTGCCAAGTTTGGCAGTTCTGCTCCACCACCAAAGTGTGCACAAGACTGAGCAGGTACTAGCTGATTTCACAGGCCGCAGTTTGGCATGTATGAGTCAGATGCTGGTGAACACATCACCAACTGTGGATGCTTAAGAAAGCTTTCCTTTTCCCTTTAGCCTGCTCCCTCCTCTTTTCTGCTGCAATGACTATTTTGTCTGTTTGGCGATGACAACATTCTGATGTGGGTTTTCTGACAGCAGTTGAGCAACAGGTATCATAGAATCACAGAATCATTTAGGTTGGAAGAGACCCTTGGGATCATCGAGTCCAACCATCAGCCCTACTCTACAAAGTTCTCCATGCAAACTGTTTTCACAAGAAGTCATTGACATCTACACCTTGAGGAGGCAACTAGCTTGTGGTGAAGTGGCTGCTGGTGCAGGAGCAACCTAAGTATACTGCTGAAAGGTGGTGCATCAAGGCATGAACTAAGCTTTTGCCTTTTGTTCTTCTTTTTCATGAATTACAGAGATGACAAACTTTTTCTAGCTCTTGTGCTGTGCCTGAGTTATTTCCATGAATGTTACATTTTGCCTTCATATTTTGCTTGATGTTAACTGAGGGATGTGGATTGGAAATTCTCAGGACTAACCACAGGAACAGGGATATTGAAGATGTAACAAACTAGCTTCTTTGCAAAAAGCTAAGCAAAACTAGGCAGACTAAAAATCCCAAAACATCTGTATCTCTTGGTATCTGCTGTGCCATAAAATCTCTACTTCTCAAAGGCTTTTTTTACATGGAAAAGGTATGTTTTCAGTATACCTTAAATAGCAAAAATGGCACAATGCTCTTTAACAGTTGGACTAGATGATCAAGGACTAGACTAGTCCCAACTGAACTATTCTATTCTATTCTATTCTATTCTATTCTATTCTATTCTATTCTATTCTATTCTATTCTATTCTATTCTATTCTATCCTATTCTGTATATACATATTTATATGTGTATGTATATCTCAAAACCCACCCTAGCCAGCACAGATAACTATCTGATACTAGAATTGCATGTAGACAACCCTTTGTCTACTTCTTGCATGTCTTACAGGACAAACAAGGCCAGGTAGGCCACCTTTGTACATCAAAAAATAGTGTCCAAGCATGGGTTCTTCTCTTTTTTACTCACTGTTGCAACGGGACAAGAAGATTCTGTCCACTCCTGCCTCCCTCAGCAGACAAGGAATATGAATAGAGAAATGTGTGATTATTGTCCAGCCAGTTCTAGAGCAGTCACCTATTGTAAACATCCTGCAAAGAAAACACCGTTTTATGTGATGTGTAGGTGCATGCATGTTTGACCCAATCATACATGGTACCTCTGAAAGCCCTCAGCTTCTGAGCATCAATTGAAGGACACAACAACTAGCACCATGCAGGACTGGGATCTCTGTGTATGCATACACATTTCAAATATAACCTTAAAGGTGTTTAGACCTTCAAATAGCTACAAATCAGTATAAACTGTAACTTCAGAATACATGTCATCTCCAAGCGGGAGGCCTGGATCCAGAGATGACATCTCCACTGCTAGTCATACCTGATGGTTAGTCCTGTCCACAGTGTTGGCAGTGGAAGCATGGTCACGAGTGTTTTGTCGGACTCGGGTGGAGTTTTGCTGCTCAATGGTTGAGGAAGTGGGGATGCAGAACTCTCTGAAACACCTTTTGAAATTCTCATCTAGAAATGCATAAAGGACTGGATTAAGGCAGCTATTTGTATACCCTAAAGCAATACAGAAATGCCAGGAGACAGTCTGGAAAGTGGTTTCTGGGATGTTGACCAGGGCTTTAACAATGACGTAAATGTGGATGGGAGTCCAGCAGACGATAAACACGGCCACCACTACAAGAACCATCCTTGTGATTCTCCGCAGGTTCCTGTCCTTCTCTTTGGAGCCAGATAACATGCGAACGCTCTTTAGGCGTAAAATCATCAGCCCATAGCACACAGTAATGATCAGGACTGGCATGATGAAGGCAAAGATGAACACACAGATTTTCAGGAGGTTCTCCCAGTACCAAGCAGGATGGGAGAATGTAAGTGTGCAGTCAATGGAGCCTAGAGAAAAAAATAAAACAGCAGAGAAGAACAAGTGGGTCAGCTTTTCATTTGCTTTCCTTTAGACTTTTTTTGTTAAATAGCATTGGCAAATGCATGAAGATTTATGAAGTAAACAGCTAAAACTAAGCAATCTGTGACCTGACATCAGCACAAACATAGGACACAGTGCTGAAAAACATGATGAATCATCATTTAGAAAAACAAAGTGAAGCAATATGGTCACTTTTGCATTTAATGGCTTAAAGTTGTGTGTACGCTGGGCAAAACAAAGTGCAGAATTGTCATAGACGCTTAAATTTGGACTCATTTTCACTTTCCGTATAAAATCTGGGAAAACAAAAGAGATGGTTTAACCATCTTATCTGGTGAGAGTTTGGTCATTTCAGGGCAATAGGGAAGTGGATGAGATGACATTTGTTAGCTGCACACAATGTGGGGTTTGGATTTATATTGAGATGTTGTCGCTTCATGGAAGGTCTTTGAGTGCCAGTGATCAGGTGGTGAAATACTGGAACAGGTTGCCCAGAGAGGTGGTAGATGTCCCATCTCTGGAAACATTGCAGGTCAGGTTGGACGGAGCTCTGAGCAACCTGATCTAGCTGATTGGAGGAGGTTGGACTAGACATCCTGCCAGACTAGGTACAAAACATGACTGCCAACTTCTGTGGGAATACCATAGGTAAAGCACAAACTTCTGTGCTATAGGGGAGTGCATAACCACCCCACTGCAGAAAGCAGGTAGGCACAATGTCCCAAACACTGTTTGGCACAGCAGGACTTGCATGAATCCACAGACAGAGCTGGAGCTGCCTGTTTTAAAAGGGAGACCACGTGCAGTTCTGTGTCCAGTCAACTGCAGCCAGATGTAAAACTGTTGAAGGGAACCATCTGCACTGACTCCTGCCTTATACAGGCTGGAGGTCAGAAGTTAACTCAACACCTCTACTATAAAGTTAAACAATACAGACAGGAGTTTAAATAACAAAATATTCAACTTAGGAATGAAAATCAGACTTACCATGCCTGTACTTAGTAGTCGCCATGAACATAACTGGCAGGCCAATGGCAGAAGAAAGAATCCAGTTGCAGACATTGACAATTTTGGCATTTCTGGGGGTACGGAAATCAAGGGCCTTTACTGGGTGGCAAACAGCTACATAGCGATCCACACTCATGGTGCAGAGCGTGAAGATACTGGTGAACATGTTGTAGTAGTCTATGGATATAACAATCTTACAGAGGATCGTACCAAACGGCCATGTTCCCATCAAGTAATTCACACTCTGGAATGGCAGAGTACTTGTTGCTAGAGCATCTGCCAATGCAAGATTGAAAATATAGATATTGGTGGCAGTCTTCATTTTCGTGTACCTAGAAAAAAAAAATCAGCAAAGCATGTGAATGACCACAACTGACAATGCTAAACAGAACTGAATGCAGTGCACCATGCATTAGAAACGCCTCTGAAATAAAGGGCTTGATACTCTAAATGATCGTATTTTCTACTTTTAGCCAAATGACCTTGCTAAGGTTTATCTAAATAATCTTTGCAGTTCAGTGAGATGGTAGTTAAATGGTGTGAGAAAGAAAAGGTTAATTTAACTTTTACAGAGAGAAAGGACCCACACAGAAGAAATAATATTATGGATGCTAAAGAACTGAGAAATTATTTTAATAAATTGTATTTTTACATATTGGACTGTGTATTGAATGGATATATTTTCTGCATCTGCTGATGTCACAACAAGTATCAGAACTGTGATCTATAGAAATGGAGAACTCATTCGTAGGTCACGTATAATGATATAATTCTTTAGGGAACAAGTACCTAAAAGATTAGTGTAATTATCAAATCTGCTGCATCTAAAAATGAAGGCTTGTAAGAGTTTCTCATTTATTTATAATTAGAGAAATCTAAAATAATTTATAATGATGGTTATTACGTTGCTTTACTAATCTTAATGTCCTATACAAGTTGGACAGATGGTTCTTCCAACTAAATGAGAAGACAGATGCTATTACCCAGATGCAATTAACCAGATGCACTGAGAGCATCAATAGAAGCCTCACCTGTGGGGATGCTGCAGCCTTGTTGCTTTAGGTAGGAATGGCTGCCCTGTTCCATGGTGCTTATTTCAGCAGAATGGTCTTCAGACTCCTTTGTACCTCCCTCCCTCTTGCTAAGTCCGAGCCACTAACTACCCAAACCTCACTTTTTGAATTTTTAATATGTCACACTTCACTCACAGCTAAGCAAAGGGAGGTTTTTATGTTTTAATTTGTGTTTGCTAAAGGTAGAGTCCAAATTCCTCCTTAGTTTCATCAACTTTTGTGAAGAGTCCTTTAAAGTTTCAAGTCCTTGTGGCACCTGAGCAGCATTTGACACCTACTGTTGATGAGGATGCTGCAGTTTTGCAGTGGTGCAATGATTGTTTCACTCTAAGTATTGTTCCTGGCTATGCTGCCCTGCTGTCCTGCTTCATGGACTTCATTTAGACTTTAGAATGAAAATGTTGTATTAAGCCCTCCTTCTGCCATGTCTCCTGTTGTTTGTCAAAAATTAACGTCTTTTCCATAGGTCTGACAACAGACCCAGGACAAGCTATGGTTGTGTCCAGAGAGCTAACCTGGAGGTTTAATTGTGTTAGGAGCAGACACATCCAGCTTGCTCCAGTCTGAGACACTCAGGTAGCAACAGCAGTGGAGGGACAGTGGCTCTCAGCTCTGCATGGGCAAGGACAGGCGATGAGGATCCTGTGCTCTCACCCAGGCTGCCAATCTTTACTCAGCTCTGAGGTGATTGTCCTGTCTCTGTCGATATGGATGGACAAGAGATCACTCTTAGGAATGCTGCTCAGTGCTGCTGCCATCACACAGGATTCTGGCACAGTTCTGTCTGGAGAACACATCATCAAATGATAATGATTTTTTTTTTAATCAGTAACTAAAGCCTCCCTGATGATTTTAGGGCAATAAATACAGCAAAAATATATATAAATACAGCAAAACCATAAATGCATCAACCAATATGTAACTGACTCTTGGGCTAACCTGTCAGAGGATAGGCAGAGAAAAGCTCTGAATAAATGGAATAAAGCTTTTTCACCAGGACCAGCATGGGCATTAATCCGTTTAAATGCTACACGTTCTTTGGTTTTGCTATCTTGCTTTCAGTGTCGATTTAAGCTTAAAAGTTCTCAGACTTATTTCGTTTAATGGGCTCTATAGGCTATTAATGAAGGACTTTGCTTGATGTACTCTGTAATCTTTATATTTGTAATCACTCTGTTCTTACAAAGAAAGGAAGCAGAGCTTTTATGGTGATAGAAAGTATTTACCTCTACAATTGCCTAATCAACAAAAGCCTATTGAAATTTACAATATTATTTTCAGTGAATTCTATGGCACGTTGGTGCTTTTTCCTGTACTGAGCATTTCAAGACTTTATAAAGGGTTTATTTCTAAAAGGTACATTCTGTTAAATATGTATTTTTCCAAATAAGTAGATTATCGGTGTCCCCAGGATTATTTTTTGGCATGAACAAATAAATACTGAAGCAATTGATTAAAAGTAATTTTAACAGCATGAAAAATAACAGTCCCTCAAAATTGAGCTCTTGAAAGCCTTGATCTTAGATGTTATTATATCTTTTGCTAAGGTATCAGTCTACCTATTTGAACAAGCAGCACAAACATTTCCATCATCCAGATGCAGATATGTATGTGAGGAGATTTCGATACTTCAGAGGGATTGAATTTTTTATGTAGTTAAAGTTACAGGTTATCTGTATCACTTAGAATGCCAAAAGCATGGGAATCTTAAATGCAGTCTTTTAACAGATACTGGTTTTGCACTTTCATTCAAAGCCACCAGAGAACCTAGAAATGAACAGATGTTTAAAGAAAGAGTCTTAAATGCAAACACACAAAAATCTGAAGGCTGTTATTTAGATTGCACTGAAATTTCAGCATCTGAAATACTATGTGTATTAAAGTTTGTCTGACAATAAGAAAGGTTGCAAGTGAAGACAAGCTGGCTTTGGACAACATTACTTTTATTTTTACAGCTCCGCAATGAAAGACTAATAGAGCAACATGATGATTCATTTTTTGTGTGAATATTTAGCTTGATACTGCTCTTGATACCTATTCAAATTAATTATGCTCATTGTAATACTGACACCTACTAGTATGCCCTTTCTATCTCCTCAGTGCAGGTTTTATATCTATGTTTATGAAACTCTTTTGTTGGTAGCAGTAGGTGATAGATGAGATTTACAATAGTGAGGATGTACTTTATGTCTGTCTAATTCTGTAGGGTAAACTCAGCCTTGCCTTTATCTTAAAGTTTGAAGATCTGATCTGCAGAATCCACTCAACTGGGATTTGCTTGGAATAAGAAAAAGCAATGCAGATAATAATGAAAATCTTTCTCAGCTCGTCACTAAGTTCCCAGTACTCAAGGATAAATAGAAACTCTTGAAATGACTTCTTCAACTGGCAACCCTTGATTCACCTTGTAGTTTGCAAACAAAATAAAAGGCTCACCAAACTAATCTAGAGAGACCCTCAGCTCCATTGCACAAAGTGTAGCAACATTTCGAGGAGCCACGAGCACCTTCCCTTCGAACTCACAGACATTTGACAAGGGAGATGTGAGCATGCTTGTGCCTCTTTCTCTTCGTGCAGGACGGATCTGTTTCTGGGCTGCCCAGTCCAATGTTCCATCTTATCACCTCCAAAAAGTATGCCTAGTTGAACCAACTGAAATTAACTTTTATTTCCGTGGCTGTTCTGGTGCATCTAGTATATGCAACTCCAAACATTTTTCAGCTTCCATAGCTGAAAAGTAGAGAACAAATAACACGACGACTGTCTCTTTAATCAAAAAATCATGCCACTTTTAGTTTGTATCATGCTTTTTCTAAGCCTAATAGACACAGCTGGTGTATTGCCACCTGAGTCTTGTCCCTGTTGCTTCTTGGACAAGCCGTTTAGATCTGTGTGGATTGTAGAAATATACCCTCCTCCAGAGCCTTCAGCTCTTCCGTACCAGATCGGTTTTCTACTATCCCTTGTACCACAACGCTAGTGCAAAGAAGTCAGAGAGGGGGTCCATGTCTAGCGAATACAGTAACAAATACCATTACAAATAAATTTGAAAACTGCTCCTATCTGAATAGGAACAGCGAGAAGGAGAAAGAGTCTTTTGCACTTAGGAAATGGGCTGGCCGATGACAGATTGTTAATAACTATTTTCAGTAACACAAAGGCACCCAAGCTTTTGTGCACAGAATGCCAATTTGGAGACAAAGACTGCTTCAACTGATCTGTGTTTTAGTTCAATGCAGAATATATGAGAAACTGGCTTAATTACAGGAGATTCATTGTGGAAAGCAGTCATTCACGAAAATGGCTTGGCTGCTGACTGAAACAACAGCCAGCAATTAGGTCTTGCATACAGACAACCTGACATAACTCTTGTCGATGCGGGAGAAGATTAGGTTAGCGTTTCAAATTAACGTTCTTCTTGCATAAATGACTTGTTAAACAAATGAAGAATCATTATGTGCATACATTAGATTAGTTGAGGTCTCCTTGGGTGGGAAGACTAAAACATGTGAAGTATGCCTCATTGAACCAATTTAAATTAACTTTTCATGGCTGTTCTGGTGCATCTTGTATACGTAACTCAAAAACAGTAGGAAAGAGGGAAATTTTTTGCATGTTTTCCTGAGATATCAGGTACTTTCATTTTGCACTGAGCCTTTACACTTTTACAAAGGTCACATCCTATTCAGATTCTTCCTCCCAAAAATTCTTCTGTCTGCCAATCCAATGAGTACGTTTGACACTGAAGTGATGTGTCTCAACTAGGTCATATCCTGGAAAGTATCTTTGAGCTAAAGGGTCTCAAATGAAAGATGTAACTGATGGTCATTCTATCTCAATGACCTTCTTCTTTCTTTGCATATTAGTGGCTCTCCATAGGGTGAAAGACTCATACTGCATTTTAGCCACAGCTGTGGTGTGTACTGTGGCAGTCACCTACTAAAGTTTTGAAGTCATACATATTCTGCATGAGTTTAATCTACCTATCTGGGAGCATATGATTTCATTAGCTTGAAGATTGAGTCTTTGATTTTTCTATTCAGGGAGAGTTCAGAATGCTTATGATGTGAGCCATTAAATTTAAACTCTGGGTACTAGCACCATAAATCTGTGTCCAACCCTTATGCATTATTATGCGGTCAGGCCACTCAGATTGGAGGTGCAATACTGTGGTTAATGTCTGCTCAGTCCTTCTGATTTATAGTCTTCTAAAGAGATCATATACAAGGATGTAATTTAAAAATTATAAGCCCTCAGGGAAAACAAAAAAACAAATCCATAAAAAGAAAAAAAAAAAGAAAGCAGGTACTTTATAGCAGAGAATGTTCACACTTGGTTACAATGACTTTGTGCAATTTGCAGGCACACTCACTCATTTCCTGCATTCATCTAGGGTTTGAGGAAAAAAGCTGAACTGGGGAAAGGAATAAGAAAGACAGAGGCAATGGTTGTTGCCTCCTGTTAAAGTTTTGCATCCTGACTCCCTATATGGTGCTACCCGGTCATCTCAGTGACCAGTGACAGCAGTTTAATCAGAGTGATGAAAAAACATACAAACACCAAGTGTCACTTCAGGTGCCAAGTCATGACATGCTGAGGGGGTCTACTAGACCTAAAATAGTGAGTTACTTGACATACTCCCTGGGGAATGCAGCAAGACCTCCCTGTACATTATGCTGGAGCAGCCTTCCCCTCCCTTCCTCATGCACCAGCAAGGGGATGTCCGTTTTCTGAAGCAGTTTGAACGTATGTGCTAAATGTAAATATGAACACAAGGCTGATAAATGCTGCAATTCCTTCAGGTGCTACCTCTTTTCTCCCTAATGCTTTGTTTTCCTGCTGTCAAGTTCATTTTTTACTTTATTCTCCTCCACAGCACTAATGAAATTAATCCAGATTTTCATCAAAGTTTACTTCCCTCAGGTTGTCTTGCTAGCATCTTTGACTTCCCAGCTTGTCCTGTCCTTGCACCAGGAGCTGTCTCACTGCAGATCCACCAGCATTTGCTTACAGGACCCAGGCAGAAGTAGGCATGGCGCATCGCGTCTTGTGGAAAAGCGTCGGCTGAGGGCCGCTTCTCCTGTTCTCAGAATCAATTAGTGACTCTCAGACCTCAGCTTTGGGAGAGCTAAATGAAAGCCTTTTAGGCAGAGTCAGCTTTCTTCAGACTCCTGTGCCCGTCTTTTTGGGAACAATGTGGCACCAAGAGATTTGGGACAACATCTGACTCATCCTGTTTTCAGTTAATTACAATACTGTGCTGGGCTTTGGGCTAAAACGTACGTGTTGCTTTCTTTAAGGCTCTTCCTGCTTTTTTTGCTACTGAAAGGCATCATAAAGAGGTCCTCTTTCTGTCACTTACTTTGAATGAGTTTGTCCCTTCACATAGAAAACAAAACAAGCTTCTTTCTTTGGGAAAAACAGCTATTTTGGGGAGGAAGGCTGGTCCTTTCCCTTGATGTCTGACTGAGTGAATTAACAAGCAAGGAGATTACTTCAGAGAGAACACACAAACTCCACAGCAGTCATAACAGGTAACTATTTTATTATTTCTCTGGGTTTTTTATCATGCCTTTTAAAATTACATCTATACGTTTAATACCCTGACAGAAATCTATACAAAATAAAGCTGAAGAGATGCATTCTTTCTTCTTCCAAAAAGGTGGGGGGGGAAACAGCCTGACAAGATCTTAATAGACAGATTGGCATCAACTTGCCACGCAAGAATTTAAGATGCTGCCACATCTTGTAACTCCCATTACTCTGTTTTCTTCTTTTCCCAGACACCACAAAAGCTATTAATTGATAGAAAACCCAAATGACAGTAATGTATATGCTCCAATGCCGAAACAGTCATCCGCTGGTACACTTCTTTCCCCTCCAGCCTAGTTAAATGTGGGAAAAATGTTATGCAAATTATTCCAGGGCATTACCTGGCCTGTTTGTTAAACCACCTTTTAGCTGAGTTTCTGTTTGCCTGCTGCTGAGGCATATATGGGTCTCCAGAGAAGGTTGCTGCTTTCACAGTTATTGTGTAACACATGTCTCAGAAAATAAATCAATGGTGTTAATAAGGCTAACTCAAATACACAGTCATGATACAGCAGCGGGTGCTTGTTGCTGAAATTTTTGCTTTGCCAGGAAGATATGGAAAGAAAAACTGTTGATTTTTGCAACTTAACTTTCTCCCCTCTGCCTTCAGGGAATTGTGAGAGAGAGTAAAAGCACTGACTACATCTATAAGGGTGGTGTTTTTTTTGTAGGTGGGGGCAAGTAAACAGCTATTTTCTCTGGTTTCCAGGTGCTGGTTCCCTTCTCCTGATTTGTGGACTGATCACCTCATCCCCAGCTTGGCAGGGAAGCTGGAAGGGAAGCCTTTGAATACAGTTTTACCACCAGTACATGTGGGATCATCGAAGGTGTGATGGGGAACAGCAGAGGCAATCGCCCCTGGTAAGAGGGTATCAGAGAGGCAGCATGGGGCTCAAAGCAAAGCCATAGACTATATAGACCAAAGTCATGTTGAGTATACAAGGTATGGTCTCTTGCATGACAGACATTGGGATCTTCTAGTGAAGCTCTTGAGTGTGATCTGGAAAGGAGCAAGAGAGTTGAGAAAAAAGTGCTAGAGAGAGAATAAACATGAAGACTTGCTTTGTGACAGGGGAGATAGGGAAAGCAGGTGACGATGGAGGCAGGCATGACAGAAAGAAGGACCATAATTATATGTTTTGAGAAGACCAGATGAAAAGTACTCAGACTCGTGGATTTAGTCTCCCATGTTGACAAGGATGAGGTTGTTTGTGAAACGGGTTCTGAGGGAGGTACTGGGACCATCACCTCACGAGAAGGCTTTGGGTAACTGGCTGCTTGTGTGTTTTTTCTGTAAAAACAGCACATCCCAGTGCTGGAAGTTAGCGTGGTACATAGGGAAAACAGGAAAAGATACCTAACTGCTGCTTCCTGTTCCACTTTAAGAGATTTCTCTCAGCTAGGTCTGCTCCATATGACTCTGTGCTTTCTTCCACACAAACATGTTGGTTTTGAAATGTTATTCCTGATCTGAGATACAAGATCTTACAGCTGATAATTGAACACTTTTCAGTGAGAAGGCAGATAAAATATGCTATTTCATGTCTTTCACAGTTACCTGACAGCTATAGTCTGTCATCCTTACCTTTTTTCATCATGCAAGTTCAAAGGGAAGTATAAATAAAATTTAAAAGTGTTTAACATTAAATGGATGAATGGGAATGCTTCTTTACACACCTGGGCTAAGATCTGGAGCTCCTTGCTACTGAACACCATTAAAAGCCAACTTCCAAAAGGGAGCAGGCTCTTTGAAAGAAGAGAACAGCCCTTACTCATCATACCATGAACTCAAACTTTATGGTATAAACCAAAGAAGGCACAGATGGGTATAAAAAGAAATCTGTTTGAGAACAGCCTAAACACAGTAATTATTTTTTTTTAAATATAGTTATAATGATCAAGGATTGAAAACTTATTTTCACTTGAAATCATAATGAAAATAAATAATTTTTTTTTTAATGTCTGTTGATGAAGATCTATACAATATCCATCTTAACACTTAGGGTTAAAAATAACCAACTTGAAATCTTCAAAAAAGTTTCAGAGCTCTGAAATTTTACTTCAGAAAATGTTTACTTCAAAACAGCTTTGTTTAGACATCGGTGATATTTGAGACCTTTTGTTTCCAACGCTATCTTTGATATTTTTTGGCCTGCTGCATGGCAGCAATGTCCACAAACCCCACTATTGAACAAAATGCTGATGCAAACTGCAGCTCAGAAAGTCCCTCTGCAGTCTAGCAGACTGTTAGAATGACTCTCACAGTGATGCTCCTTTTGCTTCCACTCCTTGAGTAAACACCAGCTGCTGCCTATGCTTGGAAAAGAGGTTACTAAGCTACCCTACAATTCGGAGGCATTTCGGCTCACACCACATTACGTTTGAGATTTTTGATCTAGAAAAATTCTAAAAGGTTATCAACAGTGTTCAGCAGAAGCTATGCCTGATGATTCAAAAAAAACCCTGTAAGTTAAATTAAAATAAAGCAGTACTTCAGGATTATGTTAGCGTATTAGCTTATTAGTCATTAGCTAGCTAATAATTACATAATGTAATATAAACAGTATGCACTTACAATATTTTCTAATTTTACTGAAGCCATGAAAAGTTGGTACAATTTGACTTATTTCTATGAGGAAATTAAAAAAAAAAAAATAATCAGGAAGTGCTTGACATGATTTTTCTTGAGAGCCATTAGCAAAATGATACTCCAGGCAAAATACAGCAGGTTCAGAACAGCTTTTTCAAGAGAAATTGAGTGAGAGGGGATGTTTTCTGCCCAAAGGACCCTCTAAGCCAAGCAGGGGGGTCTGCCTTCCTGGAGTAGGTATGCTGGCCCATGGGTAAGAGCTGACTGGGACCAGGCACAGGGTTGCACAAGGAATGGAGATGAGTGTGGGGCTGCAGAGCTGCTCTTACCTAACCCATGGTCACCTCTGCTCCCTCAGGGAGACGGGGCTACCCCCACATTGTAGGCTAATATATTTTGGGCCAAATTTGACCATATCCATGACAATTTAAAAAAAACCAAACAACCCCCCCACAAAAAAAAAACACATACAACCAAGAGAATACAAAGCTATACACAAAGCTATGCATGCTATTGTATCTGTCTGCTTCCCTGGTCTTGGGGCAAGGAGAGGAGCAGTTTGCTAGTGAAACATTTACCCATTAGCAGAAGTTGGTAAACTTCTATCATACACGGTGTGCAAACAGGGATACCTGCCTTTCTGTAATGCAGGATGCTGAGGGTCACCCCCTCACTCCGCTGCTCCTTTCACTCAGCATCTGTGCTGTTCTTGCCCAACCCGACTCCTTCAGTTCAGTCCCAAGATTCCTGGCTCATGCTGGTGAATGTTATGAACATTCATGATTCACAGGACTGGTCAAGGCTGCTGTGGCTTTAGGTAACAGCTCTTATCAATGGGTTGGAACCTGTACTTTGGAGACAGTGGAGCTGGCAGGACACACATTCACGCATGCAAATCTAGCCAAATGCAGGGAAGTTCATGCAGCTGTAGACTGGAAAAAAAATAATTTTATGCATTTCTTGGTTTGAGAGATGTTGTAGGCTTTCTTTCACACTGCATCCATGACTCCATGTCACCTTATAAAGAACAGCTCCTGTTTTTCAGAAAACCTTGCTTCGCTTCAGCCACTTTTGAGCTTGGGATCATTTTCATTTCTGTAAGCAGACTCTCTTCACTTCATATGTTATGACCTCTTTCCAAATCCCTCATTTTTCTCTTTCTGTGCATGTGTGACAGTATTTATTCCTCTAGTGCCATCAATTCTTTCTGCAATTGAAATTTCACCTCAAAGTCCATTGTAATTACTAAAACAGTTTTCCTCAAGTGTGAGTGAGCTGGGCAGAAGTAACCAGAGCTTTCAGTACTGCCTAGTCTTTCCAGATTCGATGATGTTTCACTCACAGCTCTTTCTTTTTTTTTCCAAAACACTACTAAAAAGTTGTTTTGAGAAATGTAGAAAAGTCTCTTTGTTTCAGAGACAACTTCTTTCCCTGTTTTAATATTTCACTTTTTTTTTTACAAACCAGAGTAATCATTTACCGCAATGAAACATTTCCTTCTTCCTGTGAAGGATCACGGAGAACCTGAGGCCTCTTTGCTTATGATGTGTGACAAAATTAATAGCAAAGCAATGAAGGAATCACTCAACTTGAGTGACTGTAGCCGCTGTTGGTGGAATTACAGTCCTCTCAGGACACTTGGCACTGTGGAGGACTGGGGCATCCAAGAGCTAAAGATTCCCCTCTTTCAGTGCTAAAGATTTTCATCTATGATCTATTTCAGCTTTCTGGCATACTGCCTTAATCACAGGGCATATTCTTCTTCCCACTCTAAAGTGTGACTAATCCCACTGACTTGATGAGAAAACTGGAAAAGCCTATAGATTACTGTGTAAATTAATTCAATACCACATGGTACTAATTGCACACTGTCTCGTTGTACTCTGCAGCAGCTAGAAGTAGCATTTGCTGTTGACATAGCCATAACAACACTGTGTTCATTTTAGTAATTTACACTTACACAAAACACGCGAGGAAAATAGATAATAAAAATTATCTACAGGTTTTTCAGATTACAGGAAATTCATGGCTGGCAGTGAAACCTGATTATTATTGCTGTCACTCAAAAGACATTTTTTTGTACTTGACAAAGGAAGCAGCCCAGTGTTAGTAACATGAGGTTCAGCCTCACGCACTACATATATAACGTAAATATTAATTGAAGGATGAGAGTATTCATCTGAACAGGGACCATCTGTGAGAATGAGGACGGTGGATGAGACTGCATTAAAAATAAAGTAATAGGTACATGAATGGGAAACCCATGGAACTGCTTTGCATGAAAAGTCTGATTTTTGTATCAATAATGACAATACATTTCTTGTTGGACAGATCTTTATTCTGACCCCTGTTTGCCCCATCTGGGATAACAGGTTGGCATTGTGGACTGAGAGTGACAGGGCTACATCAGGCAAGCAATTGAACAGCTCTGGCTCAAACCCCACAGATCTGCCTCATGTGGAAATGTTGGAAGAATAATAATGTTTATAAGAACAATATAATAATTATTTAAAATATTTATAAATAATCTGAACATGAAATATTAGCATCCAGCACACTGAGTAGGAAGTCACTGCTGCTTTCACTGGGGCTGGATTCTGAAAGGCGAGTAGGGACAGAGTCTCAAATATCTAAGCACTTACCTCCCAATTCCTAATATTTTCAAGGCAATCTAGGTATCAATATCACTTTAAAATCTTATGTCTGGTAGTGTCATTTCTTCTCAGAATACAAACTTCAGTGTTTTGTCCTTCTCGAGCAGGCATGGGGTAAAAGGTAGAGAAAGAAGAGAAGCTGATACAGTACCAAATTCAATTCAGTGAAAGTTTTGCCTCATGTCTGAGCTGAATCCAATACATGTATGTGAGCACACATACTCACTATTTCATGTATGCATATTATATGATTCAAAATACTGTCATGTTAGCATAGCTGGCAACATGAAATAAATAAAAAAGTTCCCTATTGCTGTCCAGATATACTAAACCTATGGAGAAGCACAGAAAAGAAATGCATTTTATGTTGCTTAAACCACAGATCCTGTTCAATCGTTAACATGTAAACTCTTTTTCATGCCAAACTAGGAAACAGCTGCATGATATTAATTGGGAAGGAACTCTGTCATACTGAAAGCTGTTCTTGCACTGGAGCCCTGGGTTCCATCCTGCCTTTGCCATAGAATTCCTGGATGGTTTTGGAGAAGCCATTTAATTGATTTTTTTTCCTCTGTAAAATGCTTTCTCCTATTGCTTCTGGCTTTTGTTTTTAAGCTGTAATCTCAGAGAGAGATGCTTTCTTTAGATAGAAATCTAAATGCAAGTGCCTCATTCAATTTGGCTTTCTGGTGCAAGTGTAATCCAATTAATTAATGTAAGACATACAAACCTAGTATGTGTTATGCCTGGTATAAATATATCATTTCAGGGACAACCTGTTGGCATATTTATCTGCTGACAGTTATCCTGGCTCTGTTACATTGTGCATCTGCTTTTTCTCCCAGAGGAATGCATTCAAACACTTGCTCAGCCCATCACAGTCATGCCCCTGTTCAGAAGCCTTTCTGCAGCTGTATCTTCCTGTAGACACCCTGAGTCTCGGACCCACCAAACCACAGTGCAGAAGAGAATCTCCCTACCTCTGTGCATTTTAAATGACATCTAGAGTATTAAAACCATCACGTTTCTAAATGACTGCAGTTTGAACCACTGAGGCATATTACTTATGTTCCCATTAGGTTTATGAGCTGCACAGGCTTTGCAGTGACATCCCCAATACACACTGAAGGAAGCATCCTCCACCGTGCTGCAGCACCCAGCCTTGACCACTGCCCTCAACCCCAGCTACCACTCTTAGCGTGGCACCCACCATGAAGCCACCCCAAGTGCTGCTGGCCTGCAAGAGACGATGGGCTCCAACCGCTGCTCCTGCCTGCTCCCTGCAGCCCTGGCACCCCTGCCCGACGGCTGCTCCCCCGACTTCTTGGGAAACACAGTGTTCAAAAGGGGATGCTTTCTAGACCTAGAGAAGCTGGAAGTGCTGGGGCTGCCCCAGCAAGGCTACCCGCCTCCTCCCCTTCAACATCGCCGGCTGGGCTCAGCGGGGCTCGGCGGCTGCTTGACTTGGAAACGACGAGCAGCCACGAAGTGGGAGATGCTCGGTCAAGGCCCGTCCCGTCGCGTCCCGCCGCCCCGCTCCCGGGAGGTGGCGGTGTTCCCCCACGGAAGCCACCCGCCCCGCTCCCAGGCGGGGAAAGGAGCCCGTTTAATCTCGCTCTCGCTCGTCCTGCCGCCGATTTACGGGCATGGGATTTCTCGTGCGTGAAAGGCACGGTTGGGAGTGACCGGTAAAAACCCGGGTGTGTTTGCGTGAGGGAAAGCTGTGAAGTGCTGCAGCACAGCCGGGAAACCGGGACTACGGATAGCGGTCGCCATCCTGGCGCATTTGTACACGTGTGCATGTTTGTATGTACATATACATATACAAATGTATATGGCTGTAAACATATATATCAAGACTTGAGGCACAGGATTTCTAAATCCGGGGAGAGAGATGCTTTTAGCCGCGATGCCGTTTACATTTTGCTTGTGTGCCGGGTGTCCGTGAGCGCCTATACCCGCACACGCTCCCAAGCAGCGGCCAAAGTCCCTTTCAGTCCTCCCTCCCCAGCGGACAGGTGCGAGATTCGGACCTCGTTGGCCAGAGCAGCTCGCAGAGGTGCTGCGGGACCCCGGGTCCGTAGAACATTGCCGGACCTGTAGCGGTTTCGGACGGACGGCCCAGCTCGGCCGATCCTCACGGCCCCACCGCAAGTTTCTCTTCTCCGACCACCGGCTCCGGCGCTATCTCTAAAGCCTCCTTCCCCTTCCTCGGGGGCAGTAGCCTCTCCGCGCCCCCCGCCCCCCCCAGCGCGGTCCTCTCCACGCTGTCTGCCGCAGAGGAACGGCAACATCCCCCGTCGGGACGCCGGCCGGCCCGCCCGGCTCCTCGCGGTGGGGCGTCCGCCTCGACGGCAGCGGCCGGAGGCTGCGGGACAGGG
>VZTM01035596.1:33243-74977 GCA_013400555.1 Jacana jacana
CCTCTCGCCGTGAGCAGAACCCCCGCCGGGGCGCAGCTGGTGCGGTGCAGAGCCGGCCCGCCCCGTCGCGCCGTTGGAAGGCTGGAAAGAGAGGGGAG
The DNA here is from genome assembly GCA_013400555.1 of Jacana jacana. Classification (NCBI taxonomy): domain Eukaryota; kingdom Metazoa; phylum Chordata; class Aves; order Charadriiformes; family Jacanidae; genus Jacana; species Jacana jacana. The sequence continues at coordinate 33,342 of VZTM01035596.1, forward strand.
CGAGCCAGCAGGTTTCCCCTTCCCTGGGGGTGACACTTGAAAGCAAAGCGCTGAACACTTCCCCTTCCCGGGCGCCGCCCGGTATCGGTGGCGAGCACCGGAGGGAAAGTACCAGTAGAGGTTGACTTCGCGGGCACAGTCGATCACGTACCGATCTCCTTCCTTCCTGCCCCGATCAGTACGTGATCGATTAACGTAATGAGTCAGGAATCTTGACAAAACGATTTTCCTCTCTGATTATAGAGATAGGTGAGCCTCGTAATAAAATGTGGGGAACTGTACGGCCCCACGCTGGGAGGGGTGGCTGTGAACAGAGTTGTGCTTTGGAAATGACTTGGATCTCACAGATTCTCGGGATTTTCAGAGGACTTTTCTGCTTCAGAGCTTCATGGATGCTCTTCCCTAGGCATTGGTGTGATTGTTATCAGATGTGATAACACAGATGAGGAAGACATCCAAACCATTCTCTCAACTGTATATGCATTGTACCGGGTGCTTGACTTGCATTCTGCTGATTTGCATCAGCACGTTTCTGTCACCAGTTTGTTCCAGATGAGTGAAGAGGTGCATCTCCAGGACTGCTTGCTGGATGGCTGATTGTTGATTACTAGGACCTAGCTCTTTTACTGTCTCATCAATGAAATAGGAAGGGTTCTTTGGTAAGGCAGAAAAAAAACATCTTCTAGTGAGCAGGAAGGAGATAAGAGTGGTACTGATTGCTCCTGCTGCCTCATCATGGACATAGACTTAATATATCTGCTCACCATGGCAGAGCATCTACTGCTACTTCCAAGAGTGGTAGTGGCAGAAGTGGAGAAGAAGTAGCAAGCTGCACCCTGACAGGAAGACACAAAATCCCAGGCATTTCAGTTTGAGTAGTTCCCATGTTTCCATGCTACAAGCAATGGGAGCTAGTGCCAATTAGGGCAGGGTACAGTGACAGAGGTAGACCACACACTTCTCCAAAGCATCTCTGATCATCAGCAGTGAGAAGGAAGAGGAGGGAAAGGGAGAGGGACGTCATTGGACTTTGAGAGGGACATAGACCTAGGTAACCAATATTCCTTTTTTCAAGTTATATATTGACAACTCTTATCAGGCATAGAGTGGAGTAGAGGAAGAAGATCAAGTAAGCTGTTAATGGACACTTTTGGTGGATAGCATCTATTACTTCATGGCCAGAGAGAGTATTTTCAGCACCTTTTATTGACAAGAGAGCCATTTAGCATCGTATTCAGAAAAAGCATTGGAATAGGAGTTACATTGTCGCTGGAAAAAAATGTGGGCAAGGGGAAATGAAAGCAAGAGCTCAGATTTCACGTGTCAAAGTCACTTTCTCTTTATCCCCTTCTGAAGTATATAGCATGCGTAGTCATACACAGAAGGAGGAACAAGGCTTTAAAACTTGGCCACTCTCAAGGACTTTTATCGCTGTGCAGGATCCTCTCTCAGTGCTTGCCCTTTGTTCCACCAAAGGCATCTGAAGAGTTTGATGTAAACCTGGGCACAAATAGTACTTAGTCCTTTGAATACACCTGTGTCTCGCTGTGGAAAGGATGGGGAACAAAAATCCAGGCTGCTAGGAGTACACTCTGTACCTTGTGTCATGGCCAAGTTTGTATCACCCTCACTGTCAGGAGGGTTCTTGGTGTATTAAAAACTAGTATTTTTAAATAGCCTTAAAAATAGATGCCCATCTAAATCTAGTGTTACATACAAGTTGTTGTTATTAAAGACAGAAGAATTATTATGCATGATTAAATCTATCCCTTGGCAGGTAGAGATGAAAACTCAAGCTGCAGAGAGGACTGGCAAAAGGCCCTGGGAGTTAAGCCAGTTGAAGATAGGCCTCGTTAAGCAGAATCTCAAGGTAGGGAATGATAGTTAAATGCACGTCTTTGAGAAGTTACAACAATGTTATTGCTCAAGGACATAGGCAATATGAAATAAAGCTATACAATGATGTGTTCAGTTGATGAGGGACATTTTAAATATAATAATGTCTGAGACCCTTTCTTCAAATAATTTCAGATAACGAAGGAATGTGTAGTCAAGATTCTGCCGAAAAAGTTGCAGAATGGTATTTCCCTCTTGTGGGTAGTAGTGTGGTACATGTAGGGAAAGGAAATACATAACTTTGAGACCTGTACATTTTAAATGTAAACCTTCAACATCAGGTTGGGGTCAGAATCACTATCTTAATCTCAAATCAGATTTTTGCTTGTCTCTTTTCTGCAAAGCACTAGGAATAGGAAAGTTCCTACAGCCTATTCCACAGCTGTAACAAGAAATGGATGGGCTGAAGACTTGAGCAAGACTTGAGACTTGCAGAGAATTTTAGGATGAAAATAATATATCAAAGGTTGTTGTAGGAGTAGTGGTCGGTGAGGTAACTCCAATGCAGTAATACATACACACACGCGCATATATATATATGTATCTTGAGATCAAAACTGGAGTTTCATGTAGCAGGTTTGCTTCTGTATAGTTCCTAAACTACAGGCTAGTTAATAAGCAGAGCTGAGAGATGGGTTGCTGTGGCTTGGCACTTTGTAAAAATGGCCTGTTGCATTGAGTTTGCATGGCAGGGCTTTGGTAGCAGCGGGGGGGCAGGAAATACAGGGGTGGCTTCTGTGAGAAGCTGCTAGAAGCTTCCCTTGTGTGTGACAGAGCTAATACCAGTCAGCTCCAAGGCTGAGGCTGAGCCAGCCAGTGATGATGGTACCCCCTCTGTGTGTAAGAAGGGAAAAAACACACAATTACAGCAAGAGAGAGGAGTAAGAATATGTGAGAGAAACAACTCTGCAGACAGCAAGGTCAGTGAAGAAGGAGAGGAAGGAGAAGCTCTAGCTGCCAGAGCAGAGATTCCTCTTTAGCATCTGGTAAAGACCATGGTAAGGCAAGCTGTCCTCCTGCAGCCTATGGAGGTTAGCAGTGGAGCAGATATCATCCTGTGCCCATGGAGCACCCACAACTGAAGCAGAGGGATGCCCAAAGGAGGCTTTGACTCTGTGGGAAGCTGGAGCAGGACCTATGACCCCAAGGAGAGAGAGGAGTTCTCTCTGGAGCAGGTTTGCTGGCAGGACTTGTGACCCCATGGGGGATGCATGCTGGAGCAATCTGTTCCCAAAACACTGCACCCCATGGAAAGGACTCACACTGGAGCAGTTAATGAATAATTGCAGCCTGTGGGAAGGACTCACATTTAAGAAGTTCATGGAGAACTGTCTCCCATGGGAGGGGCCATACACTGGAGTGGGGGAGGAGTGTGTGTAATCCTCCCTCCAAGGAGGAAGGAGCAGCAGAGATGAGCTGTGATGAATTGGCCAAAGCCCCCATTCCCATTCCCCTGCACTGCTCAGGGGGAGGAGGTAGAGAAAATTGGGAGTGAAGTTAAACCTAAGAAGGGAAGGGTGGAGGGAGGACATTTTAAGATTTGGGTTTTATTTCTCATTACTTTGCTCTGATTTCTAATTCTCAATAAATTAAACTAATTTCCCTGAGTTGAGTCTGTTTTGCCTGTGATGGTATTTGCTGAGTGATTTCCCTGGCCTTATCTTGACCCACCAGTGTTTTCATTATATTTTCTTGCCTCTGTCCATCTGAGGAAGGGGAGAGATAGAGTGGCTTTGGTGGGCACCTGGTGTCCAGCCAAGGTCAACTCATCACACCTGTGTAATAGTTTCTTTTAAGGAGTAGGACTCTCCTTCAGCCTTGCTGGTGGAAGTATTCCTTCTCCTTGCATTGTGTTACACAAGAGCCTGTGCTCTTGTATCCCAAGCAGAGTAAGGAGCAGAAGTTATGCAAGAGAGGGAAAGAAGGACACTATTTCAGTAATCCCAGAGCCATTTGTATCATAGCCTTCAACCTGTTGTGAAGTCCTCCAAAGACACATCCTCGTTTCTACACTCAAGGACATCCTCAATCTGATACAGTGATAGTGTTTTGGTGGCAGCATCGTGAAGGCTATTTTAAAGCATGTATACCATACTAACAGGCTGCATGACCTAGCCACTGGTGTTTGGGCTGAGCAAACCTGTGCATGTCTAGAAAAGACTAAACACAGTTGTTATCACCTGGTTCCTTAGTAACTTTAGCTTTCCCTTAGTAACTTTTAGCTCTTTTGGGAGGGTTGGACTAGATGATCTCTGAACATCTCTTTAAACCCCTACAATTTTGTGATTCTGTGATTCAGCTGCCCCAAATGGGTGTGGAATTCTACGATGTGTAAGACACAGCATATGGTCCTGGGCAACAGGAGGGTGAGATCTTACAGTTCTCTACCATGTCAGACTCCACTGCACTTACCATGCAATATAAGGAAAGTTGGGGCATGCAAAATGCTATTTAAGAATTTACAGGCAAGACTGTTAATTAATATTAATATTTCAGTGGCCAGAAGAACCCACTGTGATCACATTGGTTGATACTCTATCTAATGTAACTCAGATAGTTTCTCTATGTCTCGTTTTTTCTTTAAGCTATTTAACCAGAGTCCCACTTAATGAGATCAGCGTGTCTCCTTCTCCTTTGTTTCAGTGCAGTGTGTTATTGAAACAGATTTAGATTAGATATCAGGAAGAAATTCTTTCCCGTGAGGGTGGTGAGGCACTGGAATAGGTTGCCCAGGGAAGTTCTAGATGCCCCATCCTTGGAGGTGTTCAAGGCCAGGCTGGATGGGGCTTTGAGCAACCTGGCCTAGTGGGAGGTGTCCCTGCCCAGGGCTGGAGGGCTAGAAGTTGATATTTAATGTCCCTTCCAACCTAAACCATTCTTTCAACTTTTCGACAATTTTTTTTTTTTTTTTTTTCATATAACTTGAGGATTTTAAAAAATGTTTACCTATGTTGCCTATGCTCTTTTGAAAATTCTGCTTCCAGTCTTAGTAGACAGTAAAAATAGTTGTGTGGGTTTTGGCAGCAGGATCCCAGGAGCTAGCCAGCTGAAAAAAAGGTTAGGGTAAATGGGGGTGGCTAGTGAGAAGAAATGCAGAAGTCAGGGTACAGAGCAGTTGGTAGGAGTTAGGTGGTAGTGAAGGAAAGATCCAGGGCATGAGAGGTTTGGATAGGTAGGACTGTGGTGTGCCTTAGTAAAATGGAGTGAAAAATGAAACCATGTCAGTTTAGGTGTCTAGTACAAGCCAGCATCAGAGAATTTAGATACAAGACAGATGACTAGTATGAAGTGGCAGGACTTTTCCTTTGCTCTTGCAGGTGTTTAGCTGTGAGGGAACCAGGTGCTGACTTGGGAAAATGAGAGTTGTCCTGACTTCTGGCATAAAATCTGTGTGCAGATCATTTAAAACATTATGTTTAGAGTTGACAGGTTTGTGCTCATTAGTAGCCATGTGAGGATTGTTTTTTTGGAAACGAGGGATACCAGTGCAAACAGCGCAAAAAGCCTGGAGGGCTGCTGTGAATTCAGGGGTGCTAGGGTTATGTGACATGCTTGCTACAGTTTGGGTCCCTAAAATGGATCGACTGCTTTAACAAATTTGCTACTAACATTTTTGTCTCCTTTTCTCGTATGTGGATAACAATAATGTGTTAATAACTCATGTACGAGTCTGGTCTCTAGTCAATTACCTTTGTGGAAAGTAGAAGTTTTTATCTTAAGCTTTTTCCTTCTTCACATGGATGAAGCAGTCTCAGTCATTTGCATTACTTCTGTATTAGTGACTGAGGTTGCCTGTGTCTCCTTGCTAAATTGGGACCAGTGAGTTTTCAGATCAGGGTAATATGCAGGGTGGCATATATTAAATTAATTAGTTGAAAATTAGTATTTTAGGTACTCTGCTCTCTGAGTTCTGCACTTGTGAAAAATAAAATGTATCTTCAAAGTTCAGTAAATGTAGTTCTGAGTGACAGCTTTTGTGTTTGTATAACAAGTCTGAAGTGCACCATAGGCTCGAACTTCTTAATCTGGCAAGGCTACTAGACAGATTCATTAGCGTTTGTTAAGGACTGTATTAACAGAACCATCCTTGAAGAAACTGACAACTTTGCATTTTCCGAGTTGGAGCTACATATTGAATGAGAAGAATGAAAGGTGTTCTCAAAAACCACTGCTGTGGTGAATGACATAAGGGTCTAGTGGAAGTTAGCATGTGATATACATGTATGTTCATACACTCTTATGTTTTCTAAGTCTTGAATATTTTGATTCTGCATGTTTAATTCATGGTCATTGGCTAGGCTTGCCAAATCCAGTAGCTCAACAGAGGGGAGGCTGCTGCATCTCTGTGCTCTCAGGTCCAACCAGTAGCAAGGCTAGGCTTTTATTCCCAATAGGTATGCACACAGATACCTCTACAGAAACCACACATAAACATATACACATGGCCAGCCACACAGACTAGCACAGACACACATTCAGCACTCACAGAAGTTCAAACAACACCAATGGACTCACCCTGTTCCCCAAATTTGGCTGTTCAGGATGAAGGTTTGCTAGTGGCAATATAAACATACACATATATGTCATGTGGCTCTCTTCAGCAATCAGCTGGGATCAGATACTCAGTCTGTCCAGCAGCTGCTGCCTGCATCCTGCCTGCTGGCACCTGGGCATATGAGCCCTGAGGCTGCACACCACTCCAACTGCTGACATCTACTCACTTACAGACACCAACACACACATGGGGGCATGCGTGAAGGCTCACTAGGAACTATCCTTAGACTCTCAGTCTACCCAGTAGCTCTCCGGCATCCCTCCCTTTCCCCACCTGTGATTTCCCCACCCTTAAGCATGCGGTGATAGGTTTTGTGCTATCCCAAGGTGCTCCCTCCCTGTATCCCACACTGTACCCCATATCCCTAGACAGTGACACCCCCCAGTCTGTGCGGTGCTCCAGGAAGCTGCTCCCCTAGACCCATGGTGCTGGGTGTCATGCCTGGCCCTTAAGTCTGAGGCTCCCCTGTGACAGCCTGGGGACAGTCTAGGGAGGGATCTCATTTCTCTGATGGCATTATTGGAGTTCCCCCACCTGGTGCTCTTCCTGTGTGAGTAGACGGGTCTCTGATGGGCTGATGGCTCCTGTGGTGGCCCCTGGAGTAGCCAGGGCAGAGCATTATTTGGGCTCCCCCACTTGCTACTGTCTGTGCATCTTGCATGTGTGGAGACACATTCCACATAACTTAAGAGTCATCTTTGTCAATCTCACTACTAAAACACTGGTTTCTCTGATATGCCAGAAAGACGACATTAAACATATGCATAGGATACACCTGCTGGAGAAGTGCTGTACACAAGAGACTGACTCCTCTGCACAGCTGCAGATGGTAATGTAGAGAAAAATCATAGAATCGTAGAATCATACAAGTTGGAAGACACCCTTGGGATCGAGTCCAACCATCAGCCCTACTCTACAAGGTTCTTCCCTACACCCTATCCCTCAACACCACATCTAATCTACTCTTAAACACATTCAGGGGTGGCGACTCCACCACCTCCCTAGGCAGCCAATTCCAGTGTCTGACTACTCTTTCTGTGAAGAATTTTTTCCAGCTTAAATCTACCCTGCTGCAGCTTGCTTCTGTGGCTTTTGCTGAAGGGAGGAGATCCAAATAGGCAATTTAAAAAGATTTATATATTTTTAGGAAATCCTTAGAATGCACTACTAAAGTACTATGGCCTCACAGGTTCTACAAGGTACTTTGAAATAAACAAAAGACTCTGAGAAGCCATTGTAAATTGTCCTGTAACATATATAACTTCTAAATCACAGTTTAATGGCATTTTGCTAACTCTGAAAATACAGCATTGTGTGACACTAAGCAGCTGACAGCCATTATTTCTTTAATGACATTAAATAATACAATATTGCAGAATAAAAGTGTGAATTTGATTCTTGGAATGGAAGAACACTAGTAAAATTGCTACAGAGTGGGCACAGGGATGTCTAGCTTTTTGCTTTTTCTGGGTGATTTTATTTTGAGAAATAAATTTGTTTCAGAATTAAAAGGAGAAGGAAAATGTTGATTATGTTTTTGAGAATTTTCCTATGTGTGTTTCAGTTCATTTTAGAAACAGTTAAAAGCTGCAGAATTTAAAATCTGACAAGCTCTACTTATATTCAAATGAGGAAATGCTCTCAATTTGTTTCTGTGTGAAATGTGAGTTTATGATTTTTTCCATAAAACTCTGGGATGTTGTTTCCTGTCATGCTTATAAACTTAACATTTCATTGCCTCTACCTGCTTACATGTCTGAAACCTTTTCCTGGGCATCTGCACTGTTTTGGCTGGGGTAGAATTAATTTTCTTCACAGTAGCTAATATAGGGCTGCATTTTGGATTTCTGCTGGAAGCAATGTTGATCATACTGGGTTATTTTATTTATTGCTGAGCAGTGCTTACACAGAGTCAAAGTTTGTTTTGCTTCTCATCCCACACCCCAGCAAGTAGGCTGGGGGTGCACAAAAAGCTGGGAGGAGGCACAGCCAGGGTAGCTGATCCCAACAGACAAAAGGGATATTCCATACCGTGTGATGTCATGCATATATAGATGGGGGAAGAAAAAGGAAGCGGGGACCTTCAGAGTGATGGCATTCGTCTTCCCAAGTAACCGTTATGCATGATGGAGCCCTGCTTTCATGGAGTTGGCTGAACACCTGCCTGCCCATGGGAAGCAGTGAGTGAATTCCTTGTTTTGCTCTGCTTGTGTGCATAGTGGTCGCTTTACCTACTAAACTGTCTTTATTTCAGCCCACAAGTCTTCTCAGTTTTACCCTCTGATTCTCTCCCCCATCCCACAGGTGCAGGGGAAGTGAGCAAGCAGCTGCGTGCTGCTTAGTTGCCAGCTGGGGTTAAACTGCAACAGCACCCTTTATGGATCTTTTTTAGGACTGTATTATTCATTCCATCCTTCAAACTCATAAACTGTTTCCATTCAAGTCCTTTCTTGTTTCTCATTTCCTCTGCAGCACTTATAAGAAGTGATAGGAAAGAGGTACATTCGATCTACCATGGGGAAATCTTCATTCCAGTGTCCCTCTACAATAGAATTGCCATCATTGATGTTCCCATACAAATAATCTTAATTTGAGAAATGATAACTTTTAAATATATTGATAGTTATATTCCTAATTATTCTTACATATAAAAATTTAAAATGTCAAAGATAATGCATACCTTGGTAAACAGCAGTTGTCCAAACACAGTTTGATCTCCACATTGTGTGTTTGTAGGGTTATTCTCACACATCACAGAGCTCATTGCACCAGTGATTCAGACTTGAATGTATCATCAGTCATAGTGTGCATATTCACCAGGTTGTCCGGGTCTTCAGTTCTGTTTCTCGTCAGCCCTACCAGGGAGAAGGTTTGGTGGCTATTGCAAAAAGAAAAGCTAACCTGTCTCTCAGTACTTGTGCAAATGCTCAGGATGGTGCCAGTGTCCTAGGTCACAGATCTAGTCTAACAGCTCACTCAGAGCAGGTTGCTCAGGGCTTTTATCAGGTTTTGAATAATTCCAGGGATGGAGATTTCAAAACCTCTCTGGGCAACCTCTTCCAGTGTTCCTCCACACACAGAGTAATGAAGTTTTTTCTCATGTTTAAGTGGAATTCCCTCTATATCAGTTTGTGCCCACTGCTGCCTCCATCCTCTTTACACTGGCCCATCAGGTAATTGTACACACTGGTAAGATCCTCCTGAGCCTTCTCTTCTCTAGGATGAACAGTCCCAACTCTCTCAGCTGTCCCTTATGTCAGATGCTCTAGTCCCTTAATCATCTTTGCAGCCCTTTGCTTGACTATCTCCAGTATATCCACGTCTCTTTTGTACTAGGAAGCACAGAGCTGGGTCCAGATGTGCCTTACCCATGCTGAGCAGAGGGGAAGGATCACCTCCCTCAACCTGCTGGCAACGCTTTTCCTAATGCAGCCCAGGAGGCTGTTGGCCGCCTTTGCTGTGAGGACACACTGTAGACTTGTGTTAAATTTGCTCTTTGCCAAGACTCTCAGGGCCTGCCCTGCCAAAGTGCTTGTCAGTCACTCAGCCCTTAGCCTGTACTGGTGCAAGGGGTTATTCTTTCCCAGGGGCAGGACTTGGCATTTCCCTTTGCTGAACTTCATGAGATTCCAGCTGGCCGATTTGTCCAGCCTGTTGAGCTCCCTCCAAATGGCAGCAGAACCCTCTGGTGTTTCAGCCTCTCCTCCCAATTTTGTATCAAGTGTGAAATTCTTGAGAGTGTACAGTGCCCCATAGCCCAGGCCATTGATGAAGCTATTAAACAGCACTGTACCCATATTGACCCCTGAGGAATCCTACTAATGACTGTCTGATCTCCAGCTGAACTTTGTGTTGCTGGTCACAACCCTGTGAACCAGCTATTCAGCCAGTTTTCAGTCCACCTCACTGTCTGCTTATGTAGTCCATGCTTCATTAGTTGGTGGGGATATTATGAGAGATTGTTGCAAACCTTGCTGGAGAGAAGATAAACAAAATCCATTACTATTCTCTCATTCACCCGGCTAGTCAGTTCACTGTAGAAGCCTATCACATTGGTTGGGCATGATTTTCCCTTTGTAACCATCTATGATGACTATTCCCAATCACTTTATTGGCCTTGATGTGTCTGGCAATGGTTTCCAGAAAGATTTGCTTCATCGTCTTCCCAGGGACCTAGCTGAGGCTGACCAGCCTGTCATTACCCAGATCTTCCTTCTTGCCCTTCCTGAAGACATGACTGACGTTTGCTTTCATCCAGTCCTTTGGAATCTCCCTTGATCACCATGATCTTTCAAGGATAATCAAGAATGAGCTCACAGTGACACCAGCTGGCTCCCTCAGCACTCTTGTGTGTGTCCCATCAGGGCCCACAGAATTGTGTATGTCTAGTTTGTTTAAACGTTCTCTAATCTGATCCTCCTTCACTGAGGGTTAAGTCTTCCTTTTTTCAGACTTTCTCAAGGGGCTCAGGCTTGGGATTGCTAAAGGACAGTTTTATGTCAAAACTGCGGTGAAGGTAGCATTTAATATCTTGGTCATTTGTTTGTCCTTTATCACCAAGTCTTCTGCCCAATTAAGACATTAGTCTGTCCCCTAGTCCTGACCCATAAACTCTCAGCTGGCTCCTCATCCATCCTTACACAGAGCTCTGCATTCCCTCTGCTCTCTCCCAACCTTGCTGCTCCAGCCTGTCCTTCCTAAACAGCCAGTACTCATCCATTGAAGGTCTCCAGTTGTGTGCTATACCACTGTTTCCCTGTAATCCCAATGAGATCATAACTCTGGAAAAGCACACAGACCTCTGACTCTTCCTGTGTCTCCCCATGCCATGTGCTTCAGTGTACAGGTACTTCAGAGAGGCATGCAGTCATGTGGGTTTTCCAGAAGAGGTGTTAGAGCTTTCCCCATCTTGCTGTCACTTGCTTGTTTGTGTGCACGCCCTTAGGGTGGGCCCACTTCTGCCCTGTTTTGTTAATTATCTCCTGTCCACACCATCCTGTTCACTTGGCTTGTCACCCCAGTACAGTAATTCCTCACTCAATTGTTGGTCATCATCTTCTTCCCCTTCATTCCTAGTTCATAGCTGTCCTCACAGGCTGGTCAGCCTATCTGCTTTTGCCTCACTGCAGGTGGATCCCATTGCTTTCTAACAGTTCTTCATCCTCAAAGGGTGTTCCATGGTTGTATCATCTCTAGGATCATGCAGTCACACTTCTGGTATGGTCCAGGTCTCCACCCGGCTGCTATAGTGCAGGGAACAGAACTGTAGAGAGCTAATAAAAATTAATTATGAGCTGCACCTTCCTGTCTTTCTAAAATTTCACAGCTTAGAGAAAGAAAAATAGGATGCTTAGTCTGAATAATTGTCTTTCCAATGATAATCTCAATATTGGGTTATGAATCCAAATTTTTTGAAGTTTAGGTAGAGCACATATGGCAGCTTTCTCTCACAGCAAAAACATGAGCTTCAGCCCTCAGGAAAGCCAACTGTAAGAGTCCAAGATTGGAAAATTGAAAATGCTTGGATCCTGGCTACTGTAACAATAGAGTGGAGGACACAGGGTTTGCCTTAAGCAGCTGATTAATCTACCCCTAGGACAGGTCTCCTGTACCACTGAGCACATTCATCTTTGTTGACACGCCTTTTAGTCAGATTTAGTCAGAATCTCAGCCTTGTCTTTTGGCATGCAACAGTGAAATTGTTCCTTCTTTCAAAAGTGTGTGTGCAGAAAGTCCAAAAAGCATAAGCAGTAAGAAGCAGTGACTTCAGTCACAGTTATTCATGCATGTTAGATTTTCAGTGTCTCACTTCTTAGGATGGGTCTGACTTGGGAAATTGCTCCTCCCTGTGTTGGCCAAGATTAGAGTATCTGTTATTCCAATCTTAAATTTATGCAATTTAAGAAAAGATGTGAGCTGAGTTACTTTAAAAAAAGCCCTAGTGAAAACAGCTTAGCCACAAGAGCTGAAAGTATCATGTTAAAATTAAATCTGTAAGTTCCCACTGGTTATCAAAGGTATTTTTGGTTGTTCGTTTTTTGATGGCAGGAACTCTTGCCTCCTTAAGTTGTAAGAGCAATATTTTGTTAAATTTCAAGAACACAACTTAAAATCTAATGGCTGGAAAGGCTTTGGCAAATTTTCTTTCCCGTTTTGATAGTGACCTCCTGGTGTTACGTGTATTGCAAAAGTCATGCTGCATGAAAAAAGATTGCTGCTTCTTTGTGCTATGATGGTCCTACTTTATTGCCTTTTTGCTGCTGTTTGCTCACAAGGGGTGAATACACTGAGACAAGATAAAAGTGCTGAAAAAAGTGTGCAGCTGAAGCTGACGTGACAGCACAGTGTCAGCAACTTGCCTGAACCAGAGATGTACACTTTTCCATCTGAGGAGTCCATTTGCAGCTGCAATATACTTTCAGGGTTGGTTAGATTTAAATATTAGGTGTTCAACATCCAAGTGGATCATCCTGGTAATACTTCCAATAAAGGGATTTTATAAGCATTTAATGGGAGTTTAATTCTCTGTGTTCTTCTGGAAGAACATCTGAATGTCTTTATAAGCTTTGTTTAGGTGAGTGAGATCACTCTTTATTGTCTGCAGTCCCTTCAGATTTAGCTTCAATATAGTTTACTTACTTAGGAGTTGTAATTTGCCTTACATGAAGTCAAATATCATCCTGTTACAGGCAAAAATATCAAATATCAAGAGGATCTTGGTCTGCAGGATATCAGCATAGTTTAGGCTCCAAGGTTCAAAATTATGAAACTGTCACCTAGATTTTCACCTCCAAAGTTGCTCAGAAATTTCTTCCTTATGCTTCGATGAGCTTCAGCCTCCATGGAAGGAGAGTGAGGACTTTTTCTGTAAGGACATGTGCTTTTGTAAGATCTGTGGTCCTGCTGCAAAATACTGTTTATGCACTTCATATTAAGTGCTAAATAGAGTATGTTTGTTTTTAGGGTGAAGAGAAGGTCTTTCTCTGTGATCAAATTATTAGATTGCAGATTTATGTGCTTGCTTTGCTCTTCTTCATCCACTGAATCGTGAATTTTCTCCTATTGATCAGACAAGTTCAAGGAATAGCAGACTGGTTCCAGAGGTTTCCACAGGGTAAAGGAAGGATTTCAATTCATGTTTGTCATTATCCAAAATTACTAACGGTTTTCTAAAAAAACGTTAATAATTCTGGATAAATCTTTTCCAGCTTCATTTTCAAAGAAAAATAATTTTTTTCCAGCTTTATTTTTAAAGACAAAACTGTCCTTTTCTAGGCAGAGTTTGGGAGAAGGATCAAGTGGAGGGATATACCTTTTGTTATCTCTGAGGCACTGAGGACAGGATGTCAGACTCACCTTTGTCCTTGCCATATCTTGTCAGCTAACTTAGGGGGTCACATCCTTGGAAGGCAGAGCTTGGATCTCATTGAGAAGTGACTAAATCTGCTTGTTTGGTGCACAAAGAAACAAGAATCCTGAACTTCTGTGTTCTTGATAAGAAAGCTGGACCAGCTGGTCAGCTAAGGACACTGGTCAGTGATATGATAGTTAAGTTGGTATTTTAGTGTTTTCTGTATGTGAAAGCTTTGCCTCTAAAACAGTCTTTTTAAAATCAAATAAGTCCTAAAGTCAGTATTTTAAATCCTTAAGGAATTATCATCTCTTTTTCTTAGTATCCCTGGATAAGTTAAGAATACACTTTCCACAGTTTTGTGGGGAGATATTACTTGTATTTTTCAAATAATTGTTATTTTTAAGCTCTACAGTGATACTTTATATTCAGATAGCTTCTAATATAAGAAGAGGGTGGTAATATGAAATGATCGTTATATATTTGTTCACATGCACTAGTGTTTTATTTTGAAATCAACAGAAATACGCTCACTGTTAATGTAAAACATAAAAATAAACTTCCTAGAAGAAGCTTCTGCCATTCAGAAAATCTAAACAAATAATAGTGTTTCAGAATGTTCCACTGGGGAACTGTGTATACTATGTGAAGTTGGTGGAAGATTTCAAAGGGCTAATAAAAAATGGTATTATGACTGTAAATTACTATGAAGAGAAGCAGAGAAGAGATGGATCTCTTGGCTCCGCTTATGGACCTTAAATCCTAGAAAATTTTCTCAGAAATGTGATGTTTCTTAACAAACAGTAAATGTTATATTTTAGGTTTTTAGTTTTTACTTTTTTTTTTCCAGACTAAGTTGAATAAAATATTTTAAATGGTGATAAAGAGAGAAAACTGTTGATGTGCCCTTCAAATACCCTGCTCGCTCCCTCATGAAAACAAGCCAGAGTGGAGAAACCACTGGAATGTGCCAAAATAAAAATTCAGCATACCTCCTCACAACCATTACCTTTGTATTCTACCAACATGCAGAGGAAGCACACTTCATATCTACAGTAATTTATGGGAGATAATTTTAGACGCTCATATAAATCATGAAAGCAGTGTCCTCAGAACAGTTCTTGCAAAAGGCGCCAGTAGCAGACCTGACTGGGAGCAATTACCTACAGGCTTACCATGAGCTTTTCTTTTCAAACCTTTCCACAGTCACTGATATTGTAAGGTGAATTAATCTCTCCTTTGTCTTCCCCGTAAGTATCAATTAGTGTAAAAGAAGGTCCTCTGTTTGCTGGCTCATGACAGTAATTGCTGTTTCCAGCTCAATTTCTCTGTTATGGCAATGAATACTCAAAATACTCTTGCAGCATTTGTGTGCACTCTTGCTGCAGGCAGTGTGTCTTGCTGCTTTTAAAACTGGTCTGGAAAACTGCCTGTTTTCTGTAACTGAGCACTACAATTTAAAGCTTGCACTTAACAGATGTAGACCAGAAGGCAGAAGCTGGGCTAATGATGAAGCAAAGTTATAACAAACAAAAAAGGAAGAGACATGCCGGAAAAGCTTAAATTCCAGAAAGAGTCTGATGTCAATTCTGGCTTCTCATACACACCAGGTGCAGCCATAAAAACCCCTGAGAAAAGTGAGGGAGCCTGAACCTCAGTTTGGGTTACTGGGTGGTGGGAACAATTGCCTTGAGATGCAACACAGCCCAACTTGAGTTAATAGAGGTCAAGTCATCAGTTTAGCCACAAAGGATCAATTTGACCAAACGGTTTAGGTATGTGATCACCAAATCAAAAAACCTTTTCCAAAATATAAAGTTCAACGCCTCTATTTGGCTGCAATTCATCACTAGATGCTAACTGTTTTATTCTTACAATGTTAATTGGAATAGGAACTGGTACTGAGTTTCAGCTCGAGAAGGAAGGCTCCTTAATGGCTGAACTAGGAATTATCATTGTCCCTTTGCTCTGGCTAAGCAAACAGTTAATTATCCAAAGTAAAATGGTATAGTTTCCAAGATGAAAGAGCTCTCACTTTCTCTTTTCTTCCCAAATGAAAACATCTTCTACTGTTTAGGCACTTGACTAAAAGTTATGCTTAAGTCTTTTTGATCTCATGTGAGAGATGAGCTCAGGCCTTCCAGCTGCTGGGCACATATTCTTGTCTTTGAGGTGCTGGTTAGGTTGTATGAAAGTAAAAAGCAGTGATTTATGAAGTGATGTGGAGATGGGCACCCACCAGTGGAAAAATTCATCAAGGCTGTGAATTAAAACTAGAGGAAGGCATCTCCCTGAAATGAAGGGTTAGGGAGCGTATGTCCCAGTCAGAGCCACTGATTTTGGTGTTCAAGTTCCTTTTAACGTTTGCAAATGCCTGCTCTAAAAACACCCTTGGGTTTGAAGTCAAACCACTTCTATGTATGACTGCTGCCAGATAATAACATTGTCTAAATGGAGTAGCTTAAGCAGAATGCTGATGCAGTCTCCTCAGCTTCAGTTTAGATTTACGACAGAAAATACACTTATCTTTCTGAGCTTGCTTACTTGCGTTTGTCCTTGTCATACCTTTGACAAATGTTCAAGATTTCATCTTACAAATATTGCATCTCTATGTAATGCACCAAAGAAAAGCACTTGGAATTCTGCACTTCTCTTGCCTCAGAAAGCAGAACTATTTTGGGAGGATTCTGTTTTCACCTGTGGCTTGCCAGTTCACGGGCTGAGGAAAGACGAGAACTGTTGTAGCCTTGTTCCCACACGACTCCATTTGGGTGATGAACCCGGTGAAAGGAGGCATTGCAGGAGGACAAATGGTTTTCCTGGCTAATTTTTGTCATTGAGGTATACTTGCTCAGCTTATTTCTGTGAAGCAAGTATAAGAGACAACTTATGAACACTTGATGCCGCGTGGCAGAGGATCTCAGCGGAACGTGAAGATGAATGATGTATTCAGGGTATCATAAGGTAGTTGTGTTGTAAATGCGTGCAGGCATTCATTGGCTTTGCTCAGTGAATTATTAAGCCTATTTATCAAATGCATAACAGAGCCAGCAAACTACACAACTCATCCTAGTTTTCACATTTGTATAGGAGGGATAATACTACTACTTGAAAAGGTTGTAACTATGTCCTATATTTGTCTATGTATTTTTAAGTGACATAAAACCTAAAATTTGAAAGAAACATTTGTTTCTAATTTCTCTGGTTCTGGTTTTTGTTCTGTCTTCCTTCCTTTTTGATTTTCTGTTTATTTATAAGTAGCCTGCAGTTACCAAAAAGAGAGTGTAGGAGATGATTCATTTCCAAAATAACACAATAGTAGAAAGAAAACAACTTCAGATGAAGCCTTCACACTTGTCTGTATAATAAGCACTTGTAATTTCTCATCAATTAGTGATTGCAAAAGCTAATTCAAAGTAGGAGATGACATATAGGAAGATGACCTTTAATTTGTCACTAAGATTCTGGATGCTAGCAGCTACTGGAAATACGGAGATGTCTTGTTGGGATACATTGACATTTGAAGTGAAAGAAATAGTCTTTTCCCCCTCTTTGCATTGCAGAAATTATTGTTTATGTAAAATTCCATAATTTAAACTGTGTTAGAAAATCTTTTCTGTCTCCTATGAAATATCTGTAGGTTGAAATATCTATTAGGTTGAGATTTCTTGTAACCTCTGAAGTGTGACTTTGCTGTTGTCTTTGGCTGGAAGAATTAATAGAGTGAAGAAACACATGCATTTTTGCCTGAGGTAAATGGGAGCACATATGGTGAATGCAATGGTAAGTTGCACAACGGATGACTAAAAACATAGAATCGTAGAATGGTTAGAGTTGGAAGGGACCTTAAAGATCAGAGGCAAGGACACCTCCCAGCAGAGGGAGGGGAGGGACACAGATTCTGTTTTGTATATTGATTTACTTAGACCGCAAGTTCTGGGGGGAAATAGGCCTTCCTTTTACTATAACTAACTGTGTGGAGCACAAGGGTAGAGTTGTGGCAAACATAGTCACTGGAGCCTTGTCTTATACAATGGGGCTGCCAAGGGGAAAGGAAACAGTATTGGTAAGCTCTTCACTTACTCAGTGGTGCCTGAGGCCACACCATCTCACACTGCAGCCATGTCAGAGCCCACAGGTTTGAGAGGTTCTACAATAGCCATATTTAATGGTTTAGCTACCACATGGTGACAGCAAATGCCGCTGGAGGTGGAGCAGAGAAACAATGAATGGCTCTTTTTTTGGCAAAATTTTTACTGCACCAGTACTTTAGAAGGAACTTGGGGGCACTTGTATTACTAAAGGATCCCTTCTCCTAATAGGAGAGAAAGGTGAATTCCTGACTTACATGTTCATTAATGATTCAGTAGATTTGATGCAAAAGGAAGCCTTAGCCTTCTAGAATAAACTGCTACTGAATTCTTTTTGGTTTATTTCAAAGTAATATGCTGTCATTTCTCACTTCCTGTTGAAGTGTTTATATACTGTCAGATAATTTCTTGGTTCTCTCTTGGAAGCTCACACATTTTACTGAGGAGCTGAAGCATCCATTAAATCTTTTATGTATCTCAGAAGGGTATTACAAAGTTCAATTAACATTTGAGAAGTGTTCTGCAATCCTCAGATGACATGTACTGTGGAAGCACACAAAATGGTTATTACCCATTGAATGCATAATTTTTCATGCATATATATCTTTCCTCAAGTTACTCTTGGGTAGAAGTGTTCTTTTCTTGGTTAGAAGGCCACTTGAACCCGTGCAGTGGTACTGGCCAAATATAGCACTGAGAGGTGTGAGATGTTTTTTGCTCAATGATATCACTCACATCCAAAAGGAGAATGACGAATCGGTGTTGAAGACCTTATTTATATGAAAATCTTAATAAGTCTAAATCCTGCAACTCGTAAGAGCTTACAAAGTCAATGTGAGAATGAGCACAAAGGAAAGGTAGAAGGCAGGAGCCATGATCCTGCACTGTGAACATTTCGCCTGCCATGTACGACTGTCTTTGCAGTCCCTGCACCACTTCTGAGGTTGAGTAAGCATAGTAATTAGAACATGAATTTAGAGTCCAGATCATCATTGTAAGTTTGCCCTTCGATATGGCAGATTGTGGGAGGATGGATTGCCAAAGCCTTGAAGTTTCATTAGTCCTGGAATGAATCATTTGCACAGAAGAAAGGCTGAAGTCAGTCTGCCCTCTTTGAATGAATAAAGGCTTTTTTATATACAAGTATGGTGAAGCTGGTTTCAGAGCACCCAGTGATTCATGCTTTCCAATAGCCCACTTGATCAGTCAGGTGGCCCTTCTGATGGAGCTCTCGAAATGCAAACACCCAGGAGAGAATTGTACCATCAAATGTTATTTGGGGTGAGAGCATGAGAGCAAAATAGAGTATAAGCAAATGCATACAGTCCTTCAGCTCTAACCTGGAAGAGTTAATTGCAGGTCTGGCTATAATAAATAACTCGGCAATCTAATGAGTTTCTTTCTTCTCTTTCAGGTCCTACTAGGAAAGTTATGCTTTGTGCTCAAGTATCATAAGAGTGATGCAACTTCCAGTATCACTTTTCTTATGATACCTGCTGTTATTCCAGCCCAGCGATAATGAGATTTCCTTCCTGTCAGGAACTGAAGAAAGACTCCCAGCTTTGCAGGATGTACAAGAGGGAGAGAGAACAGAACTTCAGTGGGGAGAAGTATTAGTTACTGGCAGAGTAGGAAGTACATTGGATTTTGTCGAGAGGGATTTCTTCCTCCTGAAAAAGCTTCTGTCTCTCTATTGACTTTGTCCATTCCGGACTATGCTGGACATCCACCTCCCTAACACAGATGGCTCTTCTCAGTGCCCAAACATAATTAAAATGAACGTAGACTTCTATTTCATTAATTCCCATGTGGTAACTTCCCCATGAGAACACACCGTGTCCTTTATTACCCTGGAATAAGCTGCAATCTTTTTGGTTGACTGAAAATGTGAGTTTTTCAGGCTGAGGCAACAGAGGTTTGACTTTAGTGTATGCATGTCTTTTCTTCCATGGCATTGTAAGACAAGAAGGATCAGCTTTTTACTCAACTGGGTGTAAACTGAAGTAGGTTTGCAGGAGCCAGGCTCTGCAGTCCTTTTCAAGACAGGTGATGCTATATTCTCTTGAATTCATTCTGCTGAGTTTTTCTTGTAACTTTGTGGTATAATACAGTACCAGCTTCTTTCTCTGGGATAGACTCTGATGCTTGTCACAGCCCTGGAGATGGGGAAAGGGATGCAGGCGAGCTACAACAAATGAGTGGGAGTGGTTTGAGTCAGTGTGGATCTGAAAAAGGAGCAGAGGAGAAAAGATCAGTTGACCTGATATAACTTACTGATAAAAGTAGTTGTTTGCTACTCCTTGCCTTTGCTTCCAGACACCAGTGCATGCACAAAGGGATTGGACCTTGAGCAGGGGCTGAGCACATTCCTGGTCTGGTTCCTTACCAGACAACTCCCTGCTGCTGGATCTCTCAACATGCATTGAGAACCCAAGCTGTGCTCTCACTGCGTTGGGTGCCTGTTGTCCCACCTGCTTCTTCTGACGGGTACCCTTGGGAAATGCCAAGGCTGATTCCTCGCTTGGCACATACTGCTCTACATTTTCCTCATTGTTTTTTTCTGGTGTTTTCCTATAAGCAACATGAGCAAATAAATCAACATACCTGTCTACAGATGTTCATAGATGCTATGACTGTCTTCTCACCATAACTATCTTACTGTTTTTAACCATTGATTCAAACTTTTGTTAGTGGTATAGAAAAATATGAATGAAGGAATGAGTTATTCACAACGTGCACTCAGAGCAACCTGATATCTCTTTTTTAAAGGATTTGCTCATTCCACCTAATAGATATTTATGTGGCAGAGGGGATGAGACATTGTTATCAGATATTTCCAGTTGTCTTAGGAAATAGATTTGTGCCCTGCAGGTTAGAAGCCAATCTCTTTGAAAAAAAAAACAACAACGGTTTACTTGTTGTCCCAGAACAATGTTTAAGGATGTATAGGCCTGTGTATTATCAATGTTCCCTTTAGGTGATATTCTTTAATATGAAGGTGGATCTATATCTCTAATTTGGCCTTAAATTCCCACTCCTACAAAGCTTGCAAAGGTTATTTCCAGCATTAACAGCAGAAGAAAGGGGAAAGAAGGGAGAGATAAAGAGAAGGCAGCCTACTTGTGGAGAGACATATTATGTGTACAACACATTACTTCCTTCATATGGTCCTCCAGATAGAAGAAAAGAGCAGCTCTTTTGCCTACCTCTGAAATCTCCCTCTGGAAGGACACTGTACAAGAAGTCAGGAATCTATATTCCAGATTGAAACTGGGGGCACCAAACAATAAATGACCCATTCTGATATAACTAATGTATGCCTCAAACAGCTGAGCAAATGGAGAGCACAAGCTGCCTTCTGTCTGGCCATAATGCTACTTTCATTTAGAATACCTTCTCCTTATGTCCAAGCAAGGTTTAGATGTAGTTTACAAGTCCAGCAGCAAAAAGGCAATCCAGGTTCAAGTTGTATGATAGTGCAAATGTCAATGCTTTATTTTTACTTGCATGTTTTCCTGCCTCTGTCTAAAATTACTTGTTCCTGTGTAAATTTCTCAATCCCATCCAGAGTCCTTCTCTGATACTCATAAAGTAGAAATTAATTTTCAGAGAAATTTGCAGCTTTTAAAATTTACTTGCCCTCCAATTATATATGAAGCCTGAAATTTTAAAATTTGTCAAAAAAAGAATTAAAAAAAAAAATCACAGAGAGCAAAATTTCACTTTCCAAACATTTTTTTTCTTTATTTTCTATCCATTATTTATATTAATTAGTCTTGTCTGGTCTAATTGTAATTTTAAAATAAGAAATTGCAGTCAAAATCAGTTTGCACCACAGTCATGGCACTCTGTAATGTTTTAGCATTCCCAGAATGTTCAGTTCAGATACCAAGTTCTTTTGTCTCTTTCTATCACTCCATCTCTATAAGGTTCACCGTGTTGCTTCTGTGCATGGAATGGTCTTCTCACTCCTCACCATTGTATTACTCAGTGTTGGGAGTCACTGATGTTTCTCCCATTATGTTTAAAAGATTGGAATTACAGTAATTAATGAAATGAACAAAACCTTCAAGTTTCTGACCTTCTCCAGAGAAGGTTCTGGTGCATTCCTTCTCCTCTGCCTTGTAGACAATGAGTACCTTCTCTGTGTCCCAAGGCAGCAGAACATTTAAGTGTTCTTTAGCTGTTATCTGCCTAAAAGCTTTGTGAAATGTGGGCTGCTGAACTTGAATTATAGGAGCCAGTCCTGAACTGTTGTAGCTTTTCTTGGTGGCCAGTCCAGACAGGGTCAAGTTCAGTTGCTTCTACATAGAACTCTATTGCCATTAACAATATTCTATATAGTGTTCCCCTGGCCTCCTGTTGTGTCTTCAGGAACTCTCATGTCATTTCAGTCACACAGTGTCTTTAATAGTACGAGAATCCTGTCCTTATGGTTTATTTGAAGTGAATCATATAACATTATCATAATACTATAGTATAATATCATATCATTAATATATCGTCTACTGGCATGTTTCAGCAGAACTCAGACCTTTGAAGGCTCAAAGTTGTGTTTACTTGGGAAAGCCAGAATACCGTTTATGGTTCACAAAACCACATACAGGGTAAGAGTAAAAGGATGTTAGCCTAAATCCTGACTCTGATAGTCATCAATAGCAGTTGTTTGGAACAGGACGGTAGCAGGACAAGCCTGTAGCAGTGCTTCCTCAGATATTTTTCTGTTTTCCACGGGTTTTGACTTGGGGACTTCCCGAGACAGAGGGGATATCTTTGCATTTGCTAAGACACAGCTTATTTTTTCATTGGAATTCATCCAATCCCTTTTGAATCTTTGTATCCTCTTATCATCCATGGCATTCAGTGGTATGTGGTTTAATAATCCATTATGTGAGAAATATTTCCTTTTGCTCATTTTGAACCAGGCACCTGCTAGTTTCTGCTGAGATGTTCCAAGAAGAAATTTTGAGGAATCACTCTTCAGTCACTGTTGCAATGCCAGTTATGAACACTTGCATTTCTTATTCCTCAACCATCTTTTTTTATTTTCTTTATTTCAGCCCCTAGGTGGAAGAGGTTTTATTATAATATGGTAATTATGAGCTATAATAATCTAGGAGGAGCTGGCAGTGAGCCTTTCCTGGCCCCCTGTTGTAGCTTCATATTTTTTTTTTCATAGACTACCAAGAATGGTACACGGTAATGCTATATTCTACTGTCTGAAATCAGCCTACATCTATCCTTATCCTAATACATTAACCAGAAACCCACTGCCAGCTGTAAATAAAAATAGAATTTAATTGTAGGCATTTTGTATTTAGCCCTCTCTTGTCTAAAAGACATTAACACCCATCTGCACTTAATGTAATATTTCCAAATGTCAGTATCTCTCCCTCGACTGATGCATCATGCAATCCAGTTAAGGATGGAGTTCAATGATTTTCTACAACAGTTCATATTTTTTTCTTTTATGATATTCTGCTTTTTTTGGCCACTGTTTGCCATCCTCTACATATGACTTCTTAAGAGTGACTTGCTGACCTCTAATTGGTTTTCTGATTAATCTGATATCATGCCATTGTAAACTCTGAACTTAAATAGTTGTCATTGGAGCAATGCCAGCCTTTGACTTTTCTGTTTTGGCTTTGGTTTGCATGAGACTAGCAGCATCTTTTATCAAGTCTGTAGCAGCTGTAAAAAGCTTTTCCCAGTACTGCAAGGCAACACTAGAAGGGATTATTCTTGTAATGAATGGAACAGGGAAGAATCCTTCCCTATTCACTGATTCACTCCCAGTAGGAATTTATGAACCTCTGTATATAACCAGGCGGTGTTGCAGATACAAAGATTATGTATTTGCTTGCATAGCGTCGGCCTTAAAAGTGCTCAGAATGGTCTGTAGAGGCTGGAAGAAGCTCACACTTTTCAGACTGACTCCCGGGTCTCAAGCTGGACTGCAGCCATGCACAGTCTGCAGGATGGAGGCATTTCCCGAGTGCTGGCATGCAAACATGATGGCAACCTGACCATCATCCAGTTTGCCTCAGCATACTTTACTCATACATCTAGTACTATCTTTGTGACCAGCTCCTCACGTGGGAATACATTTCTTCTGTTCATAATTTATGCAGCCTGAGAAGTAGTTATGTTGGGTTTTTGTTTGTTTGTTTGTTTTGTTTTGTTTTGTTTCTTTCCTAAAGTTACACCTACACCTTAGCGTTGCTCAGCATTGCCCTTTACCACGTCAAAGCTGAATGAATTTGTGAGGGGTGTCCTCATCTGTCATTCCATTAATAAAACTACAGGGACAAGAGAGCCTTGGCATAATACAAAATATTTTTGTCAAAGAAAACAAAGTGCAAAAACAGAAAAGAAAGCTTTTCTTTTTTTCTTTTTTTTTTTTTTTAAAGAAGAAGAATGCTTCCTTTTTTGATTTTCTTATTTCATTGCCCCTTCCTCACAGTTTGAGGAAAACTGGCTTAGGACAGCTGGTCTTATCTCATTTGTTTTCTCCTCAGGAAGAGAGTGTTGTTTACTGCATGAGCAAAAACCCAATGATGGATTAATTTTTTGTGTTATTTGAATTGCTCCCATGTTTGGAGGAAAAAAAATCAAATCTGCAGCCATGCTTTATAGATGTTAAGAAAGCTGTGACCTTAGCATATCAATTCCTGATTTGCAATTCAGCCAGAGAGGTATTCGTGCATTCACCTCCCATTTAAATTACATGCTATAGGTTAATTAAAGTCAGGACTTGCTCTAAAAATAAGGAAAAAAATCCCAGTTTCTTCAGGTATTTTTATTTATTTATTTAAATCAGTTCTAGCTATCCTAATTGTAGGAGTTAGTGTCAGATAATAAAGGCAATAAAACATGACAACCGCTAGGGACAGAGTCAGATGCAAACAGCAATGTAGCATGTAAGAGGAACTGTTTCAAGTGGTGTGTGTCAGCATAGCTTTAGTAAAGTTGAAAATTAGATGACTGGGTAACTGATGTGAGGAAAAGAGGGGACTTGGGGATTTTCAGAAGCAAGAAAGTCAGTAGAACTGGCTTAGCCATAAAGGATGCAGAGGATTTATGTTTTATCTTATTTTGCTAAAATGTTATCCAGTCGTTTCATATACATTAAAATAGCTTTACATTAGTGATTAAGATAACAAAAGAACAGTCCTTTGCCCTGGTGGTGCTCCCCTGGCACTGAATTTATACACATGCTGAGTTCCCCACATGCTCCAGAAACCTCCTTGAAACTTTCCTCTGATTTTAGGCAATTTTTTCTACTTTAATGAATCAGCTTTAGATATAGATCTGACTTTTGATTTTTAATAGTTTTTTTTTTTTCCTCTCACAGTTATTTTTGTTTTCAGTTGGTATCCACACAGCCACTAGTGATATGGATTTTAAATGCTGTTAAATGCATTGTCAAGTAAATAGAAACAACTGTAGTGAAGGGATTCTTTAGAAGACTGTAATAGCATTAACCCTCTTTTCTCCAAAATCCAATAGCTACAAATTGTGGTTTTACTCAGTGCCAGGTAGACTTCCAGATTTTAGAGGAAATGAACATTTTTTGAATTCACCTCTGTTGCTCAACCATTTTAGTAGCCGGTCTGATCATAAAAATTGCTATAAAAATAGTTTTGCACTTACTGTGGTGAGATTCTTGTTTCAGTCTTCCCTGATCTGTGGGTTAGAGCAAAACACAGGACAGGAAGGTTAAAGGAGGAAGTCTGGTTTCATTCCATAGGTGCTATATCATATTTGATGGATTTATTTTACACTGTAATATCTGAGGTCTTTTTTAAGAGCAAAACCTATGAGTAGCTTAGCAGTCAAGAGTAAACCTCATCTTTGAGACATTCCCTGGGGCTGACGCAGCATAACAGGCCATTGCTCTGCCTGATGCTTTGGGGACTGTTGTGTCACAGGCAAGACAGGACTCCTCACTGCCTGGGACAATTCTCTGATGCCGCAGGTGGAGTGTCTTCCCTTGGGACAGCTAACCCTTTCCTAGGGAGGTCATGGTATCTTCAGCACTGGAGAATTTAAAAAGAGCTGGAGAGTAGCCCTCCTGTCATTCATGAACAACTAATCCTGATTGGGGAGACACAGAGTAGATGTCCTTCCATTTCTAGGGTCACTTTTAGTTTAATAATTTTTATTATTCATTCAGTCATTTCTTCATTTTAATCATTCGTTTAGTCATTCTGAGTAGCGTTCTCCATGATTTCTACTTTAATTTTATTCAAAACCAGAGGTAAAAGTAGTGTGTCTTGAACAGCTTTTGACTCAAATTCTTAATTATCACGTGAGATGTCTAGAGGTTTTCTTATGTGAAGTCAGAAGTACACAGTTAAGAGAAGAATGAGAAAGAAGAAAATGGAGAAGACTCAACAGGTAGACTTTTGCTGCTGACAGTTTAGTCCTTCTAAAGATTTCAGTCCAAGATTTGTTTGAGAACAGGATGGACCTGGTTCTGCTACCACAGGAAAGAATTCCCATGTGGGCAAGACTTTGAGAAGAGTTAAACTGAAGACTGTGATGCCTGTAGTCTGCTCAGTGGTACATGAGAGACAAACATTGATAGTGTGCCCCATGCGTTATGAAATTTTAAATGAGGAACTAACAATATAAGTCATATGTCTGACAGTGTTTAAGGAATCAATAAGTAGGCCCACTTTTGCATTTCTTCTGCACAAGGAAGTCCCTCTAAGGTCCAGTTACTCTCTGCTTACTATTTGAATCATAGAATCAATCAGGTTGGAACAGACCCTTGGGATCATCAAGTTCAACCATCAGCCCCACTCTACAAAGTCCTCCCCTACACCATATCCTTCAACACCACATCTAATCGACTCTTAAACACAGTCAGGGATGGTGACTCAACCACCTCCCTGGGCAGAACTCTATTTGAACTCTATGTAAGTACTGACCACCGATAAATTCTTTGAGGGCTAGTTAGGAATATAATCAGCTTTCCATGGACTTCATTTTTTTTGGTAATGTTTTGGTAAAATAATTGTAAGGGAAGAGTGAGATGCTGAGTTTTGGGTAGGTGAAGAGAAAGGCGATGTTTGTGACAATCAGAAAGTTATTTTATGTTTAATTTCTATGAAGCACCTGTGCATTTAATTTTCTTTAGTGGTTGTGACATATTGAAAATGGGCAAAGGCAGACTAGCTGCTGTGCATGATTCAGAGATAATATTGTATGGAGGTATATGCATTACAGAAATGTTAGGTTATGGCAAGATCTGCAAAAGGACTGCAGATGTCTGAATTAAGACTTAATGATGGACTTTGGCACTGACTTAAAGTTCATATCAGCTATCCCCACTGAGAGCTACCTGAGGATACTCAGTAGAACGACTCGCATCCATTTGTGACCCCTGCACTGCCAGCAGCTTTTCTCTGAGTTGATGCACTGTATCAGACTGCGACATTTCCATTTAATTACAAAGTAAAGGAAGTCTGTATGAGATGTCCTTGAAGGTGTTCCTATGAAGGTGTCTAGATTGAGGGGTTTGATCTTCTGGGAAATTTCAGTTCTCAGGCTGCGGGCAATACAGCAGTGACCATTGCTTTCTTTCCAAGCAGGTGTCCACTTGATAAGCAAGAGCTCCCTGGTTACAACACGTATGCAGAGGTCTGCATCACCTGCCATCAATTTCCATTTCCCCATGAAAAAAGAGGAATCTGTATTTTCCTTCTTTTTTTCTTAGGAAAATATTGTCAGGCTCTTTTGTTACAGTTGTTCATAGAATAGTTGAGGGTGGTTGTGAAAGGTAAAAAAAATGGTCTGAGCTGTAGCTACATATTTAGAATGTTCACCTGGGAGTTAGATAGCTTGAGGGTCCTCTTTCAACAGTCTCTTGGTTATTTATATCTAGCCATTGGCTAGAGGACACAAATGGTCTGTAAACCAGGGGTGGGAACACAGGACTCCTCACTTTAATCTGAATACTCAAACTACTAAGCTACCACGCCACATATTGTATCTTGGCTCCCAATTAATCATTAGTATTCTTTTTCTAAAGGTTACATTCCCTAAGCAATTTACAATCAATAGCAAATCAGATAAAAAGGCAAGACCTGCTTTCCGCAATAATAACAGAACAAATAAAAAAAACCCCAGACTTGTCAATACTATCCAGATAAAATCATGTTCAAAGTGAGAATTTACACCAGACAATGCAGTTTTTTATTGAGGTGCTATGAGGGGAACATAATTACCGCCCTAGTAACTGTAGATGTGCTGATACCTGTGATGGATTAAAGTGAATCAGAACTTCAGACTCTTTGAACTATTACAGTATTCTATACAGTATAGTACTGTAGTCCATGAAAAAAAATATTTGCTGACCTTGCTCTATATTAACTGTATGTTACCTATAGAAAGTATGTTAATATTGCTGGAACTGATGAAACGCTTTCTCTGAACTTTTGGTCTAAAAGCCTCACAAAAGCCTGTATCACTAACACAAGGGGAGTGATAGCAGCTGACCATTAAAACTCATAAATTAATAGACTGATTAAGATCTATGAAAAGTGTGAAATGAATGGACAGAGAAAAAAGATTTACTCCACGGAACTGTAAGGCTGGGAGGAACTTTGGGACATGCTTAGTTCATCCTTATCCTTAAGACAGAATTAAAAATGCACAATACACTTCTGACAAATTTTTGTCCACGCTTTTCTAAAATGCACCGTGATGCCTTGCCTGAGGTCACGTGGAAGATCCACAATAGAGCAGAAGGTAGATGTGGATATTTCTAATATTCCAGTCTTCAAAGAGATCCACTGTCTAATTTCTCCCAAAGAGTGCTGTATTTTAAATAGCTGTACAGAATAGCAGAACGGGTGATATTCTCTATAATCAACCATTTTGTACTAGCAGCTATAAATAATTAAAAGCGAAGAGAAGACCTAGATACAGAGTAAGATTAATTCCAACTTTTAGTTTCAATGAAGATAAACTGAATCACTCATTGATATGTCTCATGAAACTACATTTCAGGTATGGGGATATGGTGCATATCTTTTTCTTTTCTCCATGGACTGAACCAAGTCCTGAAAGCCTATCATAGAATCATAGAATGGTCCAGCCCGGAAGGGACCTCCAAAGGTCATCTAGTCCGACCTCCCTGCAGTCAGCAGTTCCTTATCCACCCATCAACCCGTACCACTCCAATATAGCAAGCAGGATGTTGTAGGGGAGTGTGTCAAAAGCCTTACAGAGGTCCAGAACAATCACATCCATAGGTTGTCCCTTATCTAGTGACATAGTCATCCTGTCATAAAAGGCCTGCTCCTAGTAAAGCCATGCTGGCTGTCCTGAATCACCTCCCTGTCCTCCATGTGCCCAAGCATGGCACCTCGAAGGATCTGTTCCATGATCTTCCCAGGCACGGAGGTGAGGTTGACAGATCGGTAGCTCCCAGGGTTCTCCTTTCTACCCTTTTTAAAAATAGGTGTAATGTTTCTGTTCTTCCAGTCCACAGGGACTTCACCTGGCTGCCACAACTTTTCAAATATCATGGAAAATGGTTTGGCAACTACATCAGCCAGTTCCTTCAGGACTCTGGGATGCATTTCATCAGTCCCATGGACTTGTATGTCTTCAGGTTCCTCAGCTGATCACGTACATTGTCTTCACTTACAGTGGGAGGGAGTTTGTCACCTTGGTCTCCAACTTGTGGGCCATCACGTGAGAGCTAGGAGGAAAGGGGTTGCAAGTGAAGACTGAGGCAAGAGAGTTGTTGAGAACTTCCGCCTTCTCCTCATCCGTTCATATAAGTTCACCACTGTTGCTCATCAGGGGGGTACATTTGCTTTAACCTTCCTTTTATGGTTAATGTACGCATAGAAACCTTTCTTGTTTTTCTTTACATCCCTTGCCAAGTTCAGTTCTAGTTGTGCCTTGGCCTTCCTGACCTCATCCGTACACAGCTGGGCAACATCCCTATACTCTTCCTGGGATGCCTGTCCCTTCTTCCATTTCATTTTGCCCTTTAGTTTGACCAGCAGGTCATGGCTCAACCATGGTTGTCTCTTGCCCTCCTTGCCCAATTTTCTACATGTGGGGATTGAG
This sequence comes from Jacana jacana, assembly GCA_013400555.1. NCBI lineage: Eukaryota > Metazoa > Chordata > Aves > Charadriiformes > Jacanidae > Jacana > Jacana jacana. Next base: position 63,328 of record VZTM01035596.1, read on the forward strand.
ATCTTTTGTGCTCTATAGAGAACATCCTTAAAGATCTGCTAGCTTCTTTGTTCTGCTCCCTTGTCCCTGAGGGCCGTTTCTCACAGGGTCCTATTTACTAACTCCTTAAAGAGCTGGAAGTTTGCTTTCTTAAAATTTAAAGTCCTAACTGTTCTTCTCGTGGGTTTCAATCTCCTTAGGACAGTGAACTGGATTAGGGAATGATCACTGCAGCCCGGGCTGCCTTCAGCATTGACATCCCTGATGATTTCCCTTGCATTTGTGACCAACAGGTCTCCTTGAGTAGGGCTGTTAATTTATTGTCTCAAGAAGTTGTCATCTAGGCACTCTAGACGCTTCTGGATGTGCCTGCAACCAGCTGCATTGCTTTTCCAACAGATATCAGGATGGTTAAAGTCCCCCAGCAGGATGAGAGCCTGGGGCTATGATGCTTCCTCAATCTGGAGTAAGAAGGCATCGACAGGCTCTGTCTGGTCAGGCAGCCTGTAATAGACTCCTACCACAAAGCTCTCTTTGTTGTCCCAATCCCTAATTCCTACCCATAAGCTTTTGACCTGCTAACGGCTATTCTGTAGCAACAACTCTTCACACTCTTTACATAGAGGGCAACAACTCCACCCCTTCTTCCTCTCCTGTCCCTTCTGAGCAGCTTGTAGCCATCAATGGCCACAACTCCAGTTATAGGATTTGTCCCACCAAGTTTCTGTAATCACTACTATGTCATAGTTTTCCTATAGCAGGATAGCTTCCAACTCCTCCTGTTTGTTATCCATGCTGCACGCATTGGTGTAGAGACACTTCAGGCAATCTGCCGGCCATGTTGCCTTCTTAGAGGGGCACTCCACTGATCCACCAAGGCACTTTGTGGCAGCTGCCCTCCTGTCTCCTGTTGCCTTAGGGGTTCTTGGTCCAGCTCTGCAAGACTTTGCCTTTGCTGAAGTGTTCACAACATGCGTCAGTGCAACGGGTTGGAGACCCCTGCTATCACCCCATCCTCCCAACCCTGATGTGTCATCCTGCCGCTTGCCACAAACCGTTCTGATATTATATTCATCTGCCTCATGTGGAATGGCAAGCTGAGAGCTATCCTTATGCTCATCTCTAGTGTACCTTTGTTTAACCCCACCCCCCAACCTCAAGTGCTGCCAAGTGACCACCTCTCAAGTGCTGCCAAAATAATATCAGATTGAATCTCCAATAAATTAACCCCTCTTTTTCTCCCCTTCATCCTTGATAACATGTCTTTCAAATGTGAGGAAGAACTGCATGGTTCTCATAGGGCATAAATACGTTCATTTTAGCAGATGTATAGAATCATAGGTTGGAAGAGACCCTTGGGATCATCAAGTCCAACCATCAGCCCTACTCTACAAGTTCTCCCCTACACCAGATCCCTCAACACCACATCCAATCTACTCTTAAACACAGTCAGGGAGGGTGAGTCCACCACCTCCCTGGGCAGCTGATTCCACTGACTGACCACTCTCTCTGTGAAAAACGTTTTCCTAATGTCCAGCCTAACCCTACCCTGCTGCAGCTTGCAGCCATTCCCTCTTGTTCTGTCGCTTATTACCCGTGAAAAGAGTCCAGCACGAACCTCCCTACAATGCCCTTTCAAGCAGTTGNCTGTCCAAGTCCCTCTGTAGAGCATCCCTTTCCTCAAGCAGATCAACACTCCCACCCAACTTGGTGTCATCTGCAAACTTACTGATAGTGTTTTCTATGTCCTTATCTACATCATCAATGAAGATATTAAAAAGGAAAGGCCCCAATACTGAGCCCTGAGGAACACCACTCGTGACCGGCCGCCAGCTGGATTTAACTCCATTGAGCACCACCCTTTGGGATCGTCCTTCCAGCCTGTGCTGGATCCAGCAGATCGTACATTTGTCCAGGCCATGAGCAGCCAGTTTTTCCATGAGAATTCTGTGGGGGACAGTGTCATATGCTTCGGTAAGATCCAGAAATATTATATCCACTGTCTCCCCCCCATCCAACAATTGGGTTATCTTATCATAGAAGGAGATCAGGTTCGTCAGGCAGGACCTGCCTTTCATAAACGTATGATCATGGTAGATGCTGGTCATTGTTCAATTTAACTTAAACTGCAATCCAGATTTCCTGATATGCCACATCTCCAAATTAGATATTGTCTTACATTTCTCAGAGGTGAAATAAAGATGTTTTCAGAATTAAACCGTCAAAGAAAGTAAGCATTATTAGCAGTAACAAAAATGAAAAGTGAGCTGTCTTGAGTGGATGCAAGATATAAAACTACATGAATTTAGATAAAAGGACAGTTTTTATGCAGTGACAGCCCTAGATCAAGAAACTGAAATAGATAAGTGGTAAACATACAGAAAACAAATAAACGCACATCAGGTAAGACAAAATTAGTTTTATCTTGCATAAACCAGCATGACTGAAGAAAGTAAGATATTCAAGAAAGGCTGGTAAGGGCTGAAAACAATATAGGATAGGAAGATTTTTTTTGTAGTTTTGCTTTGCCACATTCATTTTTTTTTTTTTCACAAAAGCTGGTCTCAGTCTGCATCAAATTTTGTCACCAAATAAGAGTGCTATGAGTAGTTTCAAGCTCTGTTGATTCATCCACAGGCAAAAACTTCATTTAAATAGAGTCTGGGTGGAAAACATAACAGCTTAAGTTGAAATATGTTTAAATATATTTACAGGCTGTTGCATTTAATTAGTCAAAAGCCCAAAGTAACAAATTAAGAGAATGTATTATTAAAAAGGTGTATCTAAACATTACATGGAATAAGAACATGTGTTTGAGTGAGCTAGGGACTGTAATATTCCATTTCAGAACCTTTCCAAATTTTTGCCTAGTTTAAATGCTTCGATTCAGCTTACTGTATAGCTCAGTTATCGCCTCCACTTTTTCTTCATTCATCACTAAAATTACTTCCTTTGGAAGAAATCTTGACTTTTGTCACAGTGACATGGTACAAAGCCTACAAGATTGTGTTGAGGTAATTTCAGTGTTTATTGACCTTAATTCACTTACTCTACTAATTTTTAAATCTCATACATTTTTATCTCCTTGCTCTTTGGTGGCCTTGTTCTAAGAGAATATTAAGGCATGACATATTGTAGGGATTTGGGGGAGCTGGTGGGTAAAGAGTGGGTTTGTACCCCCAGCTTATTCTGTGGGCATGTTTTCCCAGTTTGCAAAGAGAAGTTTTAATGCTGTGTTCAAGGCAGGAAGGTTGAGAACTATAAGTTGCAATGGTAAGGCAAAGTATGTTTATACCCTCTGGTCAGCTACCAGCTAGAGGACTCATCAAGTTTGCTTGGGTACAGGGGCTCTGCAGCCATGGGAGCAGCTCAGGGCAACTACTGTGCTATTCCCCTGTTACCTCTGGCCCGGGAGGACAGCCTTTTGTTCTCCCAGTGATCTTCCCAGCAGCATTCCCATGCTGGGATATGAAGCTGGTTCAAAACCCAGAGGGGCTTTCACAGTTGCAGTGGGGAGATACCTCTTATTCCTTGAAAACCATTCACGCTGGCAGAAAGAAAAGAGAGCTGAGTGGCATGTTGTTGTGTTTTCCTTTTGAGTTTCATTTGGACTGGTACATTAGGAACTTAATGTAAACCTTTGCATTCTTCCTTTCAAAAAGTGTTTTCTTCTGTCAGTGCTTCTTTCTACTTTCAATGCTTCTCATTCCCTTGTAGGGGGAATCCCAAAGCCCACGGAAGTCTATTGCAGGATTCCCACTGGCCTGTGTGGATTTGGGACCAGATTCTATTATGTAGCATATCTTCATCTACACTGCAAACAGTCAACTCTGACCATAAGTTATGCCACATCTCAAGCTGATCCACTTTTTATTCAAAACAAATTTTCTGAAAATGAATACCCAACAGAAATTTTTAAAGTAGTTTAAGTGATCTGAATGCATTTAACATTCTTAATGAATTTATCATAACTAACGGCAATTCTGTGAACATTCTGCTTTTTTTTTGTATCCTCATGAGTTGCTTGGGCAAGTAACAGTCCCCCCCTTCCAGCTTTTTAGCAACCTGATTATGCCCAGCATGCTCAACCTTACCATCATATAACTTACCCGCTAGCACTTGGTTCCTTGTGGGTTACAAAGCATGTAGTGTTAGATCCCCAGCTGTCATAAATCAGTATCCTCAGGTGACACTTATTGCAAAATACAGCCTTATGCCAGCCATCAAGGTATTCTCATAGTGTGAGAAATCAGTTAAAAGAGGGGCCAAGAGGCCCAGTAAGATAAGTATTGCTATTGCTTGTAACGGTTCACAGGCCCCATGCTAATCTTGCAGTTTAAGCAACAATATTTTTGAGTTATAAATGTTTCAAATAGGTATATAGGTCAGAAGCTGATCTACTTTTGATTCATTGGCCTCTCAGGAGGAAGCACTGAAAGCACTTTAACTTTCAATGCGGCACTGGAAAATATCTTCAGTGTAAAGGCAGATTTATCAAAGTGAGGGAAGGCAATGGTTGTCACGAGAGAAATCCATTGGTACTGAAGCTGCTGACTAGACATCAGACTATGTGCACTGGTGAGACTTTGACTGGGATGTCTCAGCTGAGCAGAGGAGCTGACTGCGTATAACCGGGAACCAGCCAAACGATGAAAAGCAGTAATACATCATTAATTTTTTAGCAATGTAGTTCCATAAATATGATTTTTGTTGTAGGAAACTGTCTGTGCCTAAGGTGGATGTCTAGAAAATGGAGTAGTTTAAAGAAAAATGTTATCTCATAATCAAGGAGAGCTGTCAAAACCACTTGGCATCCAAACAGACAAAGTGCTTAGTGCTAGAAATATTTATGCATTATTCCTAAGGAAAAAACAGAATGTGGAGTGTATTTGAGAATCTAGCACAAGCTGCCACAAAAGTATTGTGAGGCAGAAGGGATGGGATGTAAAGAGTTCATAAACTGGGCTCTGAAATTCTATTTCCTGGTCATTAAGAAAAACAGAATAAATGTGCTTCTTGTTTTTGGTCAATCTGATTAATTCTAAAATAAAGAACTTTCTAAGTATTTTAAGAGTTTATTGGTCTCATTTCTAGTGTAGCTAACCATCTCCATTACCCTCGAACTCCACCACCACAAGTACACTTGCTGGGATTTGTTGTCACTCATTGATTCCTAGAAAGCCATCTGATGAATGGAGACAAAGAAGCAACTTCAGGTTTCCTCAATTGTCTTATGTACAATTTCTTGTATGCCAAATTCTTGTTAATTCTTATCTTTTTTGTGTATGATTATTCTGTTACATTTTTCCTTCTTCTTCATTCTGGATTTGCCCTTTACATAAAAGATATCCAATATTTCTTTGGAAATACTTTGTTCCAGCACTGAAACAGGCTTCCCAGAGAGGCTGTGGAGTCTCCTTCTCTGGAGATACTCAAAACCCACCTGGATGCGTTCCTGTCTAACCTGCTCTAGTGGAACCTGCTTTGGCAGGGGAGTTGGACTAGATGATCTCTGAAGCTCCCTTCCAACCCCTACTATTCTGTGACTCTGTGAAAATGGAACCCAGGGTGACTAAGTTGGCAGGCTGAAGGTAAGGACTGAGCAACTGGATGGACTGCAAGCATCCTGAAAGGAGCAGCATGGTGAGCCAGCCTAGAGTTTCTAGGTTTCTAGAAACTAGAGTTTCTAGAGCAATAAGTGCATGATGACAGGGTTTAGACACAGTTTGTGAAGATGGCAGAAGGGCCGAGGAGGGGCACTTTGGTTTCCTCTTCTGCCTTTTATCTCCCTGTCTCCTTTTGTTTTGTTTGAAGAAGAAAGAACCAAGAGAGCAACAGAGAGTTACGGTCTTATTCCCATTCCCTCTGAATGCCATGGAAGTGGAAAACCCTATGGTTCCTTCCCATGGAGAGAAGCAAGACATGGCTGGGCTGTGAGGGCGAGGACAGCTGATGTGGGGAATGTGGCCCATCCAGGGGGCCCAGGCACAGACCTAGGCAGCCCCCACCATGCTCCTGGCCCTGCAGTTGCCATTTCAGACCCAACAGGTGGCAATCACAGCCCAGCCTCAGCCTCCACCCAGCACCCGTGCAGGACCCTCTCTGCCTTCCCCAAACCTCCAAACCTGGCAAAGCCAGCGCTTAAAATTCAGCTTTCCCTGGACAAGCTGCTGCCTGTCAGGTTTCCAGGCAGTTTTTCTGAGTGTGACATCCCTGTCAGAAGTCTGAAATAAAAACAAGCAGTCACACACTATGGCTAAAGTCACAGTCTCTTCTTGGTGATATTACCTGAAGTCCCACTGGTGTCCTCATAGGTTTTAGCCTGATGCAGATTTGCCTGTCTAATTCTATTTTCATTTCCATACTTGTTCCAGAGGTACAAAAAAATAAATAGTCTTAGAAAATGAAGGAGGGGTGTGTGTGGAGAACAGTGCTGTTAGTGAAGCTGAAGAGTTCACTCATTGCCATGGAAACATTCACATCCTAGCAACAGCTTATTGATAACAAGATGACATGGAAAGACAAGAGCCAATGCCTTTGACTCATGGGAAAACAAACTATCCTGAATTTCTACTTCTTTATCTCATTTGCTTTTCCAAAAGCACATAGTGTTTTAGCATAAAAGTCCCCAATCAACATTTTTTTCCCTGTTTGTGCTTCTGTGTTGAAATGTTACCTGCTAAGAAAAGTTGATACAGTGGAAGTATTATCATCATTGACTATCTGGCCAGAAAAATTAATAAAAAGCAGTAAAGAAACTCAAAGACACTAAACTTTTTTTTTTTTTTTCCCTTTAGACATTTAGCAAGATGTTTTTGGACTAACTGGAAGGTCAATGCATCATTTTCTGTCCATCTTCACACTCCCCAGAAGGTTTGCTGCAGCTGCCAACACTAAGATGTTGCTTGGTGAGAAACACAATAGAATTGGTTGCAGTCCAGTCTTCATTCCACACGATGTCCAGGGAGTGCACGTTCTGGGAAGTACTGAAAAGCTTTCTCTATTTGTGTGCCCTTGGGTTAGGGTGGGTAGAGCAGCACTCAGGTGTGTTTGCTGAGAAAGTGCATTTCCTTTATTTTCTTGACACACTGTGGTAGAAGCTTCTCTTGAGTGAAGGTAGGGTACCACAGCATTCACTGTGTGTGAAAAGAGATATCTGTGAGAGCAAGTATCAGGCTTCTGTTGGTACTATTATTACTGCTCTTAAGTACAATGGTGTTGTGGAGTCCCAGTCATAAATCAGGATCTAAATGTGACTTGTTCTACACACAGAAGGCCTTTTTCCCTAGTAGCTTGTGATCAGTTTGTTTGCCAATATGTTTATTCATTAGCTCAGGAATTCCTTTATTTATTTTATTTGATTGGTGTAGTGTATAGTTGCTGGAAATGTTTCTGTCAAAGTAGATATTCCAGTAATCCTTTTGGGAAAACAGGAAATGTATAATATTGTTTTCTACATAGCATCACTGCAGTGTAGCAGTGTAAGCATTTAAGAGCTTTGCTGAACTGGATCCATATAAAGGACTCCTTGAATGTTACATTTATTGTGAGAAGAATATTGAAGCATAATTTTTCCACAGCTAATAGAAACCACTTTTCAGAAATGTAACCCTTTATCTGTATATCAATTAATTGATATATTGATAAAATTGATATTGATAAATTGATAAAATAGTGATATATTGATGATATTGATGATAAAAAATTGATAAAAATTGATATATTGATAAAATTGATAAAAAAGATCCCAAGAGAAATCACTGATATTTACAGAGTTTATAAACCCTGTTTATTTATCTACCTTTTTTGATATCAAGAATAATTTAGATTTTTCTGAATTCTTGTTCCATTACCAGTATTTTTCCCTCTGGAGACAAGGACTGTTTGGGTAATCAGCAAGCCAGGTTGACGTTCTGATACTACGATTGAATTAGGTATACAATAGATGAGGTAATTAGTGCTGCAGAGTCATTGGAGGAACAGTTAGAAACGTCTGAAGGACAGGAAGACTACAGCAAGAACACCACCAAAATAACTGGATATTTTCATGCCTGCTGCTCAGGTGCAAGATTTCTATAGGAAGACAGAAGCATCATCCAGAAAAGGATTATGACAATTAAATCAGGGCTTAGGTGGACTTTCGGAACCCATAGTGTGATCCATATTTTCACCCTAATGGCAACACCACTTTAGCTAACTTTATGCCTTCTGTTCTGACCTGGAGGTCTCTTCAGAGCCAGCACTGCTTTATTGCAGCATTTCCAGAGCAGTATCTATGTGAATTACAAGGCAGAAGACTCTGACCAACAACTTACTTGTTTCCCCAATAGTAAGCAATAAATCAAAAGTAATCCTGAAAGCAGTAACTAGACTTGCCAGGTTCTTCCCAGTTGTATGAGATTGTTGACAGTCCTTTGTATGGCCTTTCTGGGGCTCCTCGCTCTGATTTCAGCCGCAGGTTTGTGATGAGTGGAAGGCATAGGTGTGAGGAATGCGCTAAAGGACTGTGGTGGAGCATCCTCCATTTTCCTCAGTGGTTGCAAGGCAAAGCAACACATACTGCGAATGGTGGACCAAGGTCTGCTGTGACTTTCACTTACTATTTGAAATTATTTTTCCCATTCTCCATTCCTGGATTAATTCCTCTTAGAGTTAGAAGGAAGGATGACAATGGTAAAACAAACTCTTCTGTCTAGGCTGGGGTATGTGCATCAATTTGTGTGACAATATATCATCAGGTAGCTTAGGAGAAAAATGCATTTTCCCTCCACTGAACCTTTTGGAGTCTTTACAGGTTCTGGAAAGGAGCAGGCAGTCAGGAAACAGCTGCAAATTTTGCTGCTCTGTCTCCAAAGAAGAATCAGAAAACTGTTGTGTGTGTCAAATCACATAATTTCTACTTTTTTACTGAAGAATAATATGCAAAAGTTACAATTCAGGCTTTCCATGAGAAGTATTAACAGTATTACCTTTCTTGTAGGAGCTGGGGGAGTATCAACTTTGCAGATAGAAATATATTTGAGTTCTAGTAAATTCACATTAATTCATGGGCTGGAGTACATATGTTATGCTTCTGCTATCCTGAGTTGTCTTGATTAACTTCTTCACTGATGCACAAGACTGATGTAGGAAAATGCCCTTTTTCTTTCTTTTAGTTGAAGGTGTGTTACCTGTTAATAGTAGATTGATCAGCTAGCATTAGCACCTGGGAATGCCTTTATTTTTATCACTTGAAGCAAATATGTCTACAGCTGGAGACATAATTATACACATTACTGAAACACATTTTTGCTATTCTTTAATTATATTTTGACAGAAAAGAACTGTCAAGGGAGTAGCACTTGCTTTTTAGCTCTGAAACATTTCTATCTGTTGTACACATTTGTCTCTGTTTTGTCACGCTACCCTTTCAAATCTTACTTTTCCTGCCTTGCAGTCAGTGTCTTGCCATTGTTTCATGATTTAATCTTAAGATTTTATATAAAGTTTTCATAAAGACCAGGTACAGATTGTCTTCTCTGAATATATGGGCCATCTTCATTTAGTTTCAAAAGTATGAAATCCAGTAGAGATTTCTTGATTTATTCCCACCGCAAATCTGGCCAGTCTCGCTAAGGCTTCATCCCTGACGCACACTCCTCTCTATCAACTGCCCGTGGAGTCTCTATCCTGTGTGACAGAAGTCAGAGGCATTAGTAAGGGTTACATATGACCAGGATTTGTGTAAGTATTTCGATTTTGTTTTTCTGGTGTTTACTCTGATATGCATCAAACATCTGGGAAGAAGAGATAAAAAATGGGAATGTCAAAAATTGATCCTCTTACTGCTATATAAGAGGCAACATTTATGTCTGCTTGGGTTATTTTCCTGTGCAACAGCCAAGGACCAATCTTATCTGCAAGCATTTGTAGACATCTTAAATACAAAGTAAAGTATTTGTTAATGAAGGTAGAGTTTGTCCCACCATCAGCAAACATTTCTATGTTCAAAGACATATTTCTAGGAGGAAAGCTCACTTTCAAAAAGCATCCAGAGCCTATTAAAAGATCCCAACTGGAAGGGGATATGGGACAGGCTGTCTCTTATTGAAGTCACTGAAGTTATGACAAGTTATGACAGCTAAGCAGCTGTCACTGTATCCCAATCACAGAATTTACTAATAGGTCTCTTCAGTAATGTATGCCATTTTCATATCTAAGCTGTACTGAGGAGCTGATGAGAAGGTCATGATGTTCCATGCTGTTTTCTTGAGGTGCTACATTACTTATGATTGAGAAATACTCTAAGTGTATACTAATACACTGTCCATAAGTGATGCTGATGATTGGGTGTTACATTTCCCATAAAGCAATTACTGAGCCAGAGCTCCGATACGGTGTTAGGAGACACTGAATTGCTTTGAAGAATTGACATACAAGGCACAAATGAGGCACAAACTTTCAGGATCCTTCTGTTATTGTACTTGAAGGTGCTGCTGTACTTTTTAGAAGCAAGCAGGCATTCTGCTGAGATTTCTGCATGCGTGAACATGCCTTTTTAACCTAATAATGGCCTGCGGTTGAGGTTGACCACTGAGTTGCTGCTAATTCTTTTCTAACTTCATTCTATCATCTTTGAAACTGCACTTCAGAAAGGTCTTGTGGCTAGCTTGTCATCCTAGACCTACAGGGACTTAAATTCATGAAATCTGCAATACAAAAAAGATGCACAAACCCATACTGAATGGAAACATGCCACACTCTGCCAACAGCTTCTCCTCTCTCTCAAGTTGAGCTCTCATGTTTGTTTTCTTAGACTTTTTTTCCTAGAGCTGAGAGAACTAGTGTAAATGAAGAGTTATTTTTAATAATGTTCCCTCCTTTTTGCAGTATGCCTAAAGAAAAAAAAATGGCCATTTTTTAAACTATGCCAACTGGAAAAAAGGTAGTAATATTTTGTATGCTTGTGTTTAGTCTAGGAGCCACCACTGAAATGAGCACTTGCTTGATTGGATCAGCCACAATTGCACACTAGTCACGGTGCATTGAACCAGTTCTCTGGAACATGAACGTTTGTGTACATTGCACCTCATGAATAAAATTTCAGATCAGGTTCTTGGCAGTGTCAGGCAGAACCCTACTGAACTGAGATAAGCATAGGAGTAAAGAGGGTGATGGAGAGAAAGCGGAGGCAATTCTATCTCCTATTTTTTTTTTCTCACTGTTTGTTTGTTTTATTCAGGAAACCAAACTAACAAAGACATCCAGGGCTTTCTTCAGCTTCATAGTTCCTGCTTTCCCTCTTTCTCCTGGTATTACCACCTTGGGTGAGAAGGGTTCAATGCTACCTACTCCCAGGGAAGGGGCACTAGTCTGTAAGCAACTTCACAGGAGTTGTGAGATGAAAGGAAGAGGCAACAGGAACATTCAGCTACACAGGGAAACCTTTTGCCTAGCAAGAAGATGACAAGTAACGGTTATACAGGAGTCCTGGTGTGAGAAAAAAGGATGGTGTTAAAGAGCAATGGGGAGACCTTGTGTGTATTAATGTGGAAAATAGAAATGTGGGACCGCAGAGATGAAGATGAGCTGATATGGAAGAGGGTAAAGAGAGGAACCACTTGGGTGAGTTAGAAGCAGCAGGAGGGGGACAGATGGCACACAGGGAGCTGGGGCAATAAAGCAAAGAAAG